>BSXT01000242.1:0-62537 GCA_030267785.1 Phytophthora fragariaefolia
ATTGTTGATCGTCGGATCCAGACCCAAGGTCCGGATCATTTTCGTATTCGTTGGTTAGGATTTCCTCCGAACCATGATACGTGGGAGCCGCGGAACGTCCTGATGCGGGACGTTCCGGAAATGGTGATGGCGTACGAAGCCCGCCACCACCAAAGCCGCCGAAGGGCGTAAAACTTGAGCGAGAACTGTAGTCACCCACAGCTCTCGGCAGAGTGCTGCGCCCACCAGCAGCACTCGAAGACATCTGCGCAATCAAGTTTGTGCGCAGAGCCTTCAGTTCCTCGGGTACACGGACACCCGTATACCCGTTGATGTCCCGTTCGGACACGCGCACTGCCCCGACGTGGCAGTGCTAGCACGCGATGCCCATCGGCGCCGCGCACGGAATACCCGCTTCGACTGCACCCCAGTGCAGTCGGTCAATCTTTGGGCGCTTAGAGAAGCGCTCATAGCGTTCGCGAGCTAAGCGAACGCGCTCATGGTAACCAGCTGGGCCCTTGTTGAAATTTTTAACAAAAGCACCCCAGCTTTGACAGAGTGCTTGCCACTCGGGCACTCTGCTTCTACGGGAAGTCTTCTTATTCCCGTACCACCGGAGCTCATGAAAGAGCCCGATGTAGTAATCGCGCCTTTGATCCGTCGCCGGATCAAAGTCGAGCTCCTTAGTGGCATCATCGTCATTGATGCCACTGCACGAGTACAATGCATATTGACTCGGCGGGGCGGTACTGCCGAAGCGAGATTGGATCTCGCTTGGAGTCGGCATCCATGGGTCGCGCACTGAACCAGTGCGCGACACGACAGTACCGGACGAAGTGGAGTCACCCCCACTTCGCGGGCTGGACAACGGTCCAGCGTCAGCGAGTGGTCTATCGCAGCCGCTGCGCGATCGCTTCGAGCTCGAAGCGTCCGAGTCGTCCTCACGAGGACGACGGTACCCCATACTCGTGTCCACACGTGTTGAAGACGAGGTTCCCTCGTCTTCTTCTTCTCCATCTTCCATGTCGGAATCGCTGCTGATATCGAATAGAGCTTCGAGCTCATCGCGGGCATACACAGTGTTGCCACGCACCTTCTTGTACTCCCCGAGCGACATCGTTCGCTTAGGAGAGCTTGGCGTCGTCACCGTTGAATTGACGACGGATATGGAAGCTGGGGAGCTTCCAGGCGTCACTAAGGAGCGACGACAGTGTTCGCTGCTGCAGGTGCAGCAGGAGTGCCGGCGGTCTTCGTTGTTGGCGTGCTCATTCCGAATGAGCACGAAGTATCCACCCGTAGAAGTCTTCGGATTGATGTGTCGAGACCGGCACGTCAAGTCCTAACGGGGGGATGGTGTAGCGGGGTTACACATTCAGGCAACCTCCACATTAGTGCAACATGCACTAATGGATACATTCAGGTGGGCCACATGCCGTGTGGTCACCATTCATAGCAGGAAGCACTACTATTGGCAGAAAGCAACATATAACTGCCAATAAGGAGTATGCATTAGGACAGAGATTCTGTCAACCACTCGTTGGCAGATCCTTACTGTATAGATATCGGTTTTAGGAGGCAATGCCAAAAGTTAACATTCGAATTCAGTTCTCATTTTCTACCAAAAAGGGTTCTTTATTTAGGTTAACTATACTTACAAGGCTAAGTGTACTTAATCTAATATAAATACTCATACGCTTCCTCCTACACGTCGCGCACACGTGTAAGCTAAAGTAGTGAGCTAAGTAAGCCCACTACAAGCATTGTCTTGCTGAGAGATAAAATCTACGCCGTCGTTTAGATGAGCGAATGGGAGGAGATACTCGGACACCATGTAACGGGGCCAAGCTGGCCGGGCCCTCCCCTTTCTGGGAATAAGGAGAACTGACAGTCCGGGACTGATTGTTCTCCTTAGTGTCTGACACACCAGCTGTGTGTCGCACACCCGGACCTCCGAATAGAATATTCCGTCGGGGAGTCTCCAGGTTATCATATTACTGCCCGAAGGGTCGGCCATACTTAAGAGGTTAGGGGTCCCTCAGGTCAGTCATTCAAGCTATACAAGGATTCATTATGTAGATAGAAAGCAGTATATAGAGATCAAAAACGGAGTGTTATTAATACAGTCAGTTAACATCTAACCTTGGAGTGTGTAAGTCGATTGGTACCGGGTACCAATAGCGACCGGGAAGGCCAGGCCTTTTACATACAGAAGTGCAGTGACGCCCGGCGTCTGCTCCGGATAGCGCGTTACGCTACCTTATCGCTAGGGTGCGTGTGACTCCCGTCACACACCGAGTAAATGTAGTCGTCCGAATTCTGCTTCCCCGTGAGCACCACCAGCGGAGACTTGTCCTGCGAGATGAACGCCGCCCAAACCATGACGGACCCACCCACCCCCGCTTGCCGCCTCTTGGTTTGGCGGGGCGGTGTCCTCAAATCCCTCCAGTAGTATTGGAAGCCGTCGGGGCCATCAAGGTTCCACTTCTTATCATCCGAGAAGATGATGGTGTCCCAGACGGCCCCAGCATCTTTCCGCAACAGGATTAATGTTTTTATAGCGTTGTTTGTTTTCTTGGTTGCTGCTTCGTAATCTGTAAAAAAAAGCTCGGGGAACTCACGGCACGTGAGTACTTGGTGAACTAAAGCCTCTTGTGACTCCTCTGATTTGACTGGATGAATATTGTCCATCTACCCGTGGGTGGGAAGACTCTAATGCTTTGACTTGGCGGCCGTCAGGCAGGGCTTCTCAAACATTGGCATCTAGGTCATGTTCCCATATTGGCCATATTCTTTTTTTCAAAAAGCCCATGTATCACGGAAGCTATTTCGAGCTTTGCATGCGCAGTATAGGTTTCGAAACGAACGGTAGGTTCATTTACCAATGCCCCCATTCTGCATTTGACCAAATAGAAGCAAGGCCGTCATGTCTTCAAAGCGCCCTCCAGAGTCACCACTCAACCTTGACGGCATCAGGTTTCCCTTCGCAGCTGTACGCACGAGCCTTCTGGTATCGCGGTCAGTGAGGGCTGGTGCACGTCTGGAGGGCTTTGGAGTCGCGGGTTGGGCGGGGAAGACAACACGCCTGACCGTGTCTCTGCTGCGCTTGGTCACGCGCGAAATATCGCGGCAGCTAAATCCCGCTTGATGCGGGCCTTCATTTTGCCCGCGCTAGCGCTCCGTTAGCCTGGGCTTCTTCTTGGCGGGTGACTTTTTGACGGGTGGGGGCTTCCTAGTTCTTGGCATCTTGCGAAATGAGCGGCACGTGTCCACCGGGTGCCTCCCGCCCCAGCTAGTCTGTAGATCTACCAATCGTATAATATGTACCATCATTCTTCTATACTTGATATTTGTATTGGTGGGATGACCGATCTATCCTAAGGCCCTGGTTTCTCCGTTGGTGTCTGGGTCTGGGATTACACGAGTCGATGTTGATTGGTCAGATTTTTATTCCCCGAGAGGCCTTTTATTCCTACCCCCGGGGGTGGGAATATAGAAGGAATTTTATTCCTAGATCGGCATCGATTTGTAGGGACCACAAGCGCCGAGACGATGGAGTGGCTGAAAATCTTCAACACAACCGTCTCGCTAGAAGTCGCGGGCGCAGCGGCGATAGACTCGTGCCTAAGAGCCGACAACGAAAATCTATTTATTATTACTTCAGTACGAAGCTGCACTTTGAATCGCCTTTACTCTGCTCCTTGTTCAACGGTACCACTTCCTCCCACTGGGAGTCCCAGGGCGTGAAGGATGAGGAAGGACCTCCTGGTGAGTACAGCTACTTGACCGTCACGGGTATTGCTCTCTCCCAGGCCCCCCACCGCAAGCGTTAGCAACGAACATGGTGAGGGCTGGAGGTGATGAAGGGCAGGCACTTCCGGGGCGGGGGGGGGCAGCATCCCAACAAAGCTCGTCAACGACAGGATGCCTGACAGCTTGGTGCACGACTGGTGGCCGATAAAACGATTTTCAAAGGGTATCTAGAACAGGAACAATGCTCCCAGACCCAGAGACAGTGTTGGTAAAGTCCGTACGTTTTGGTCACCCGTAATAAGTCCGGCCGGGCAGATTGGCTTAAAGCTCCTGGCGGAAGGCCTTTACCTGCTGAATAGGCCAAACACTAAATTTTCGGTTTCAAATAATAAGTAGTGAATTACATGAAAAGATGTCAAATCTTTAGTACTGAAAAGACTCGCAGCAAGAAACATAGTACAAGAGTTCGACGCCTGTTGTCGATCCGATGGCGGCGTCGAGGCTTGGACTCGGTGAAGCGTCGCTGAACCACAGCGCCACGGGCGGCAGCTACCACGACCACGACTTCTGGTAGCTTGGTCTCCTCAACAACACGACACTACACCACCAGGTCCAGACCCCGCAGCACCAGCCGCGGCACGGCGACTACGATCACGAGTCCATCATGATGACGTGCCCCGAAAGCGAAAGCTGACAGCCAATTAATTGCTCCTTGCAGATATTTTGCCAGACATCTGACAGAATATTGATCCAGCCATTCGTACTATCTTGTACTTCCTCTGGGTGAAAATATTTGCAACGAAAAACAGATGGTGTGATCTCTTTTCCCTCATGGGCTCGCTTTGAGCCCGCTGATAGGCGGAATCGACGCCAATTGCTCTCAGCGTTTTGCACGTCTTTTGAGCGCCAAAACCTCCTTCAAACAAGAAAGTTACGAGCGAAAGTGTACGCATGGGGCATCCTCAATTTCCAAAATACCCCATCTCCCAAGCACGCCATCAGCAACCATTCCCCCCACATGAGCATCCGAACCGCGCCATCCAAGCCAAACCTCACCGACAGTGAGCGAAAGGATGCTGTGATTTTCCTACTGTAATTACCAGTGACAGGATCGTAGCAGGATGCCGGGGGCAGCCGGTCACAAAAATAACGACCACCAAGCGCTTCTAGCGCACATCGCCACGTAGCGCCCTCTGTGCTGTGCCAGCTCCTGCCCCACACCAACACCATCCACCCGCTCTAGACGAAGGAGAAAAATTCGCCACGTCGTAGAAGGACCTGATGGCTCCCACTTTTCGCCCATGTACAATGACGTGCATGTAGACGAGAAGTGGTTCAACGAGGCCACAGACAAGAGGGTCTACCAGGGGATACCGTGCCTCATCGCGAGCGTAAAGGTAAGCGATTCATCGGCAAGACAATGTTCCTGGCTCCAGTAGCTAGTCCAAGGTAAACACAACCTGCACAATTTGTCAATTTTGTTCACTCTCTGACATTTAATGTTGCTATTGTGTGCAGATATTATGCAAAAGTACCGGTTTATTAGACGGGAAAATTAACATCTGGGATTCTTGATGAAGGAGTCGTAATTGATGTATGATCGAATATACAGAGGGCCTTCCTTATTGTTGTACCTACATAATATCATATTTTACAACGATTCCATTGAGGAGTCTTGGGTCCTGTGGATAGTACATTCTTGCAATAATTCCCGCCCGGAGGAAGTATTGTCTTCAGGTCATTAGTCTCAATAGCTTTGCACCGAGCGGCATGTTCTTTGAGAATTCGCGAGCCAAGTGTACGGCGAGAAGGAAGAATATCCGTAATTCCCGGAACCAATAACTCTAAGAATCTCAGCACTGAATCTCGCTCAATCAAACGGTCGGGTAAGTGGTTATCTGCATGCATCTCGATTATCGCTCGCTCGATCTCTTTAATTTCCTGCTTGGTAAGTCGGCGTTTCGCGTTCTTCACCTTCTTGGCAGGGGTTGACTTACATCGCTTGGAACTCAGCACGGACCCTTTTTCAAGAACCAGGGCACGCCGAGCGCGTGACTTGTTTAAAGAGTGTGCCACAACAGATTCAGGTGTGTTAATGGGGCTTAAATCAAGAGTAAATGCGGTGTTGGCCTCTTGTGTTGTAGCTGCTGCTTCGGTAGACAGACTTGGGTCGCGTGGTGATGCCTGTGGAAGCTGTGAAGCTTGGTAGTGGGTGCATTTGGCGAGATGGCTCACGTAATCAGGGCCCCCGAAAATAATATTTATATTTATTATGGGCTTCGAGCCTGGAAAAATTATGGCAATTGTCGAGTCTGCACTACACATATATTATGACATGCGCACAAGAAGGTAAATAAATAACTGAGTAACTGATGGCAATAACACCACAGAGCCCCAGGTTTTTTTCGCACATTCAACTGTATTGAAGAACAATGACGTTACGAGTGCATGGGCTCATCAACCATCTTGGTGTCCCAATAGGCAGCGTTTTTTCGTAAGAAAATAATCATCTCCAAGGTTATTAGCAACAGACCACGACATTCCTGTCCGAACGTGATGCGAGCCACACTGAAAAAGCGCTTGACCTTGTTCGATGTCGCCGGGATAACGTGAAGCAGTTTGTACTTCGTCTCCATCGCAGCCAACAGGCGCCGCTTTTGGAGTTGTTCAACGAAGGATTCCTCTTCGTCGTCATCGCTGGTCTCAGCAGGCTGGTTGCTCACAGCGAACGGTGCCAGAATTGACTTCTCAGCTCGTGTAAGTCGGGACGCGTTTCCACAAAGTACTTTTACACACCCCGCCTCAATGTCAGAGCTATGCACTATCTCAGCGCGGGGCCCTTAGTACTACGTATCATGGTGGGGATCACTACAAGAGCAAAATTTGCAAGTGGTCTTGCAGAAGTTTGTAATGGGACAGCCGAATGACTGGCTGGGTGTCAAGTGGGCGCTGCTAGAAATAATTTAGGGTTTGATACACATAAATTACCTAAAATAATGGGGCCCAACATAAATAACGGCCACGTCTAGGCATGCTTGATAAAATAAATAACTTGCTGTTATTTATCAAAATTACTGTAGCTACAATATTATTTTCGGGGGCCTTGCACGTAATTGTGTGTTCTACCGATGATCACTTTTGGCGTCGTGGGTGTCACGTCGCTGTTATAGGCTGCTCTACAGAACTTGCATTCTCGGTAGCTGTACCCCCCCCCTGGTGCTTTACCAAGCTCCTTCACCAGCCTGAAGTGCCTAGCCTCTTGGCCCGGTGGACGCCCCCCTCGCGTTGTCAACTTCACAATCGCTTTCTACCTAAAGACTGTGTGAGGCTCTCAGTGTGGGGTCACTGATAAGGCTGATCCGGCCAATCCTGGCCCGGCCCGGCCATGGCCGCATCGTCAAAGCGGCCAGGCAAAACCACGTTTTGGCCAGCGATTGGCCAAGCAGTTTAGTCCGCACTGCCAACACTGCCAGAGAGGGGATTGTTTGCCTTTTATTCCCAGACCCAGACACCGACGGAGAAACCAGGACCTAACACTATGGCAAAACTGGCACGTTGTATAGTGGCCACCCCAACAACTGTGAAATCGCGTGCGTTAACATAAACCCCGTTTCCCTACCAATACTGGCTCTAATATATCTAAACTAGCCGAGCGCCGCCGCTACGCGGCGGTGGGTTTATGGTGGGTCCCAAACCGTTCCGCTTGTTGTGCCAGCTCGCCCCACTACAGGGCAGGCCTACCTCCGCTTCGCTCCGGTGGGCTTTTGTAGTTTGTTATTAATAGTTAGAATATTATTTATGTTGTCTTATTCATACCAAAAGTGAAGTTGGTTTACATAGAGTTTTGTATCACTACGTCAGATTGTATGCATTTAATGTAAACCTATCGAACTTCATAATCGTAGTTAGGCTAGATACTACTTGTACACCTTGCACATATCCATGACTTTCATGCTACGTGAGCACACGGATGTAGTTCCATCGCTTCATTCCATGCCATCGTTCCGGCTATGCGTCACGTATCGCAAATATACAGTGTGCTACTCTAATCTACACCTTTGCCCGCCCAATGTTAAGTAAAACGTCGATCAAACCTGGCACCTTTTATTTTGGGGGGCGGTGGGATGCCCAAATCAGAGGGGTCCCACTCTCTTAGTGCTTTCAAAGCTGGCTAATGCGCAGCCGAAGTTGGCGCATCCTTCGCGGTACTTAGTTTTCTCCCGCCATGGGCGAGCTAGTTTCGCGCGCGGACGAGTTTCGCGCGCGCGCGAAACTTGCGTGGTGGCGGGAGCCGACCCGGACAGCTTTGAGCTCCGGTTGAGCAGTCTTCATTCGTTAATCTGCCTTCACTCCGCAGATGCCCTTCCAAGCCACCCTCAAGAAGAAGACCCCGCCGAACGTGGCCGCGTCCTTGACGCATACAATGCTGGACGAGACTGGCGTGAAGTTGCTCGCTTGAACGGGTTCAAGCGCTCGACGGCGGAGTACCTGGTGAGCCATGGTCGTGTGGAGGACTTGCGACGTGGTGGCGCACGGAACGTGAAAGTTACTCCCGAAATCAAGGAAGCCTTGAAGGACTACCTTAACGAGTGCTGCACGTATACTCTGCGGACCTTACAAGAGTTCATCCGAACCGACTTCAATGTGAACCTTTCAACTTCTACCATATCGCGTCATTTGCTTGATATGCTGTACACAGTAAAGCAGGTGAGCCGCATACTTGTTTGCTTTATGATATTAATGCTAAACCTAACGAGGATCCTGCACAACGGCTGTACAGACACGCATTGAGCCCATCACATGCAACAACGACATCAACAAGGAGAAGCGTAAGCAGTTTGCGGAGGCTTTGGTTGAACACCATAAGCAAGGTGACCTAGTAATTTACTTCGACGAAACTAACTACAATTTGTACACGAAGCGTTCTCGCGGCCGTGCCAAGAATGGCCAACGGGCTATCGAAAAGCTTCCTCCGTCGAAAGGAGCAAACTTGCAAATTCAATGCGCAGTTTCCTCAGCGTTTGGAGTAGTTGCGTATCGCACCCAACGCGGCAGCATCAAAATGCAGAATAATGCTGACTTCGTCGATAAGCTGTATGCAGTTGTCAAGAACTCCGACGTTTTCAAGAACGACTACACCGGCAAGAAAATTGTCGTTGTGTTCGATAACGCGCCCGCGCACAACCGGACGGAGACGCTCGTCACTGCCCGTGACGACCTCGTTTTGCTTCGTCTTGGGCCTTACAGTCCCATGTGTAATCCCATCGAAAACTGTTTCAGTGTGTTAAAATCACACATCAAAGAGTATCTGGCGCTAATGCGCCCCGAGATGACACAGGCGCCAACGGCGCGAACGGAAAGCGGCGGTTTGATGTCGATGACGGAAGCGAGAATGCGGCTACTGGAGCGCGCAGCTCACGTCTCTATGCCGAAGATTACCCAGTCGCTCGTGGTGGCGATGGAGCTGCACGCGCGAGACTTCGTGAACGCCGCGATCCAAAACAAAGACATGGCCTACGGCGCATGAAGTAAGTAAAACCGCCAACTTCGGCTGCGGATTAGCCAGCTTTGAAAGCACTAAGAGAGTGGGACCCCTCTGATTTGGGCATCCCACCGCCCCTCAAAATAAAAGGTGCCAAGTTTGATCGACGTTTTACTTAACATTGGGCGGGCAAAGGTGTAGTGTCACCGCGGCCATTCTCAGAGCGAGGTCATTGAGAGCGGCCTGCCAATCAGGGCTGTGATAGACCACGGCACGAACGGCATCGCAGTAATCCTGCCTGCCACCATGTCGGAGTGTTCACCAGTAAGAAAGCGAGGGTGCGCCCCAGAAACGGATAGACATACATCAGCGTAAGAGTGACGCGGTTGGGAGTGTTGCCATCACGCTCCAAATTAAACAGCACGAAGCTCTTTAGGCGGGACAGTAGGCGGCGCGCGTGGTCATACCACATCGCGTCACCGAACAAGATTAAGCCGCCGATCGCTGCAAGCAAGCGTTCGTAAGTCTTACAGGAAGTGTTCGTGGCAGGCAGTGTGGCACTGGGGCCGAAGTCAGCAGAAAAAATTGCGTTAGAGGAGCCACGCTGTAGACTCTCCGATTCGGACTGGGAGCGAAAATGCATCTCAGTGAGGCCCCGCAATCCAAGCCTACCACTGTAGAGCGCCATGAGAACCGCAGGTGGGGCGTCAAACCGGACGCAGGTTAACTCGCGGAAATGCAGCACGAATGACATGGGAGACCACATCCTACCTGTGTCGGATCCAGGATCGCGGAAAAGTTGGTGGGCTGCAAGTTAATGGCGGATAGTATTTCCCTTTTACCCGCGAGCAAGGCACGTCAAAGCTGAAGCAACGCAGATGGCAAACTGTAGTTGGCGGCGTGTCGGCGGTGGTGCCCTGTAGTGGAAGGGTCCGCGTGATACCGGGAACGTCGTGCATCAAACTAGGCACCACACAAATGGTGTCTGGAGCGCGGACTGGAATCCCAGATGAGGTCGGCACCGCGCCGTAGCTGAAGACTGAACCGGCATTCCAGGTTCAACGTGACCGCCAAAAGGTTGAAGCGATTACCGAAGGTCGCTAAACATGGCGAACTATTGGTCTACCTTCGCGGCGAGCGACAGGCGGGCCTCACAGGATGACAGCGTGCCACCATTATCATTAATATCCACTGGAGGAAAGGTTTGGTTGAAGGTGTTCAGGTCAAAACCCCTGTCTCCACGAAGCACGTCGGCTGCATTCACGGGGCCTGGACCGTGATTGATAGTAGCGGCTCGATCCCTGACTGGAGGAGCTTCAGCCTCAGCAACTGGTTCACACGGGGTAGGAGAAGCATCGCCGCTGCGCATGTCTGTGTTCACCATAGTGGCACGTGCTCGGGATTCGTGAAGGGCTTCCTCCAGTGCTGGCATTTTTACTTTTACATTTTTACATTTTTACGTAAAAAGGCCTTAAAACGAGCTTTAAAACATTTTTGCGGAGACCTTTTACATTGTTGACGTAAAAAAGATTTGGTTGAAGTGTCACACTCCATTTCGCAACTACATCTAGAAGCACAAGAATGCCTCTCATTCGAGCTTGCGTGTCGTTGTCGAGTTCCTGGTCTTCGCACCACCACATCCTGCTCCTTCGCGCTACAGGGTCCACATGGATCTCCTACCGGACATGCGTGTTGAAGAGGCTGGTGCGCCCAAGCGCGGGCCCTCCAAGTGCGCTCAGTACAAATTTTTACCGGCTGAATCAACAAGACGATGTGGTGGACCGTATGCAAGTATTGCTATTACGCGGCGCACGTTAAGGACAAGACTGCGATCCCCTTTCCCACCCATGTTCACGGACGCAAGAAAGCATGGGAGAAGCACTTTTCTGAGTGTCTGCACTTCGTTGGTGCCACTGGCAACGCGTTCCGAAGTATCGAGAGTGAAGTTGAAGCTGGAGAGCACGGAAGGGCTACGAAAACGCAATGCACCTCTCCACCTGAATTTACGCTTGCTGAAAACTAATCTTTTGGCGCTTGCTGTTGGAGTTTCAAGCTGAAGCCTTGCTTCCTGATACCTTTGTGGCACTGATGTCATTTAGGCAGTTCCTCGTGGTTTTGAACGCTCGGTACGGCGTTTCTGGCGCCGTGCCACACGCCAGCTCGCGCGGCTTCTGCTCGCGCTACTCCACCTCGCGCTGCTCCTGCGCGTGCTAGTCCAGCCAACATAGCAACGTCACAAGGTCGAACCCCTGGCTGGGAGTCTCGCACTGGTTGTACGTCTCCTAACCGGAATGACCAATATCACCTTTCGTTGACGCCATTGGCGCGGGCTCTGTTCTCCGATCAACAAGAGCTTGCCGATCATGCACCATGCGGCGTCGGTCCAAGATACTTGAACACGTTGTCGCGTCCTTTGATTCACCACCCACTGATTCGCGTACTTCTGAAAAATCCTCGCCCGACACCTACATGTGATCATGCTGTTGATAAGCTGACTTGCTGAACTCGACACGGTTGTAGACAGCTAGATGAGTATTCGGAGCATTTGGACTGGGAGGAAATAGTTGAGTACGGAGATGAAGAGACTATTGGGCTGTGGAGTAACATTTTGGAGACACCTAGAACTTCTTCTACTACTACTATAGTAGAAGCTGCTTAGCTTCCAGCAGCAATGCAGATGGCGATGGTACAAGTGCTGAAGCAGGTACAAGTGTTGGTACACTAGCTACTGTGATGCGGATCAAAACGGTGGATACTCAAGTGGGGGTGATGCCACGGATAGTGCGAACAGCAGCGCTGGAAAGAACCCACCATTCGCAACGACAAGGCTTGGTCACATGCGGACCCGATTCCAGCGGCGAACCGACGGCCTTATCCTCCTGACAACGACCCATGCTTTTCACAAGAGAAACGCTACACAGGAATCCGCGCATGAAAGACAAGCCTGGCATCGCTGGTATCCCATGCCTAATAGCACACAGCAATCGGCACCAATCGTAAGCTGTGGCTCGCAGCTTAATTTGCAGACTTGATTTACTTCAGTGTACTAGCAGCGATTTATATCTGCATGTCAAGTTGATCTGCAACTAGTTTGAGAGCTTCTTGAGTTCTGTTTGGCCTCGCTGCTGACCTCGTTGATCTCCGAGTGGAGAATGAGTCAACGTGTGCCATGGTTGCATCTCTGCACAGCTCGTTTCTTCGCATGCTCTTGCTGTACCGATAGCTCCTTTTTATCAGCGAGATCTTGATCAACGTGGCCGATCGTCTCACACACAGTAGATGCTTGCTCGAGTAGATGTAGACCAAGCCCGATGGACGGCGCTATCACCTCGAACAGGTGCGAGACGCTGCTCACCACGCCAGTCTTGCTGATCGAGTAGTCGAATCTCTGAAAGAGGTGGCTGGGACTCACATTCTGGAACATGTTGATGAAGTTGACGTGTAGTAGCCCGATGACCTAGGACATTCATGAGAAGCTCTGCACATACTCACACGAAATCAGCTTGGCGTGCGCGTGTAGCTGGCGCCAGCGGTGCCTCCGGCGCTTCTTGTCGGCGTAGCCCTTGAGCCAGTCCAGGCTCGGCTCCAGCGCTTCCTCGCGGACCACTGCGATTGGCTTCAGGTTCAAAGTATTGTGGCACACCAGCATACTCACGAGCGCGGATAGCACGCACAGGAGCACGCCGTGCCACAGCACCTGCATGTCGCCGCCGAAGTAGAGCGCGATGAGGCCACCGTCGCCTTGGTCGGCATCTTGGACACGTTTGGGATGGCCACGCTCACGCCCTTGGTGAACGTCAGTTCCTTATTGCGGAACCACGACGCGATGAAGACACATGCCTGTGTACGCCGTCATATGACTCGCAAGAGCTTGTTTCGTCGCCCCCATGAGCCGGCACAGGCAGTATCACAAGTCGCAGAAGGCGAAGCCCGAGAGCACCACGCCCAGCGCCGTGGCACCACTCGCGCCGCCCACGAAGTAGCTCAGCGCAGAGACGACCGAGGACAGCAGCGCCAGCAGCAGGAAGGCCAGCACCTTGTGGGACAGCGCCATGGCGTCGTTCTAGGAATCTACACGCTCGCACTGAAGCACTCTGATAGCCGTGACCTGAGATATCCAACCTAATTCCACGTTTTTAATAGGACTTTTTACTTTTTTACATGGGTTTCCACTTAATTTAAGTAAAAAGGCACGTAAAAAGCCAGCACTGCTTCCTCGGCTGCAGTCGCTGGTGCGTCGGCAGGAAGATCGGAGGGGAAGATGAGTGGCGGGGTTGTCCCGACCTTGCGCTTCTTCTTTCTTGCTCTTCCTCTCCCGGCGTGGGTCCTGCGCGCTTCACTTTGCGAGGGCGGCACGGAAAATACGAGGACTTTCTTGGCTTGAAGGCGCACGCTGGACCGGCCAGGAGATGCAGCTTCTGTGCGAGACGGCGTCGCGTCGTCGTCGGCAGACGCTGGAACGACGGGACCATCTGGAACGCCACTAGGTGCGGGCTCTCCATCGCAGGACCCACTTGTTTGGGCCGCCGCCGGGGAGCTGACTGCACGCGCTAACGTAGGGAGCGTTGCTGCGGACGACACGGGATCGGAAGGGGCGGCGTAGCCCCATCCGCAGCAGCGGGCGAATCGCAGATTCGGTCGCTGCATGGAGAGCCCAACGAAAACGGCGACGGCATAATCGAAGATGTTTGCTTGGTGCTAGTCCGGTGATCACCTGCGGAGCTGCTTTAGCTGAGGGAGGAAGCTTGCGAACTGAGTCTGGGTGAGCCCCGCCTCCTTCACGTGAACCATTTGCGGGGGATAAGTGGAATCTGATTGTGCTATAGGCACACCCCGGCTGCTCTTCTCGCCTACGTCAGGTTGGACCACAGCTAATGTCTCGCGAGGATTGGTCTGTGCTGGCCGCACAGCACTGCTGCACTCCTTCAACGAAGAAACCTTCATTCTTGTCGCACGCGCCAAGAAGCCTCAGTCCGCTAAAAATACCCCGGAGTCCTCGCAACTTCACTTTCCAATAGACAATCCTATCGTACCGCAGCCCTGGTGGATTTTGCACTACACCCGCTTAATAACGTTCTCTATTAACCTATGCTCCACGACGGTCAGTATCTCGGCGACACCACGTGCCAGAGCAATTCACCACTCTTTTTGAGAAATCAAAAACCTCTTCATAGCGCGTCTAAGCGCCTGTGTCAGGTGGAATAGACACCCTAGAACGATTTCATTGGAAAAATTGCGTCGATATGGCGCCAATTATGGATCTCACAAAGTCGCGCACAACTTTGGCATGCTCTAGTTGCGGGTTTTGTATGTTCTACTACAAACGACATAGTGTCCCAAAACTAGGCCCTCCGAAAATTCGACTGAATGAAATTTAAGTCAATCAACAAAGTAATTAATTGCAGGGAAGTGTTTGGTACGGATAAATACGTGATTCCTGCTGACCGCGCAATATCGTACTACTACGTCCTGCATTTCACTTTGTAGCGTTCACTACGTCTGCTACCGTCTTCACACCCCACGGCTGGCCGTTTACCTTGAGGAAGAGAATGGTCTCCAGATGAACAGGAAGAAATCCTTGCCTGTGGCTTCCCAGGACATGCTTTGCCTGACTGAAAAGCTCTCGCCGATGTTAGAAGTGGGGGGTATCACTGCAAATTCAGGGCACTCACACGTCTGCCCACGAAGCATTTTTCGTCTTTTCAACGCTCGATCCGCGAAACCAAGTTTCTTGTTCTCCGCCACGGGGGCCGAAGTTGCGAGGGCGGAAAAAGGTGCCAGCTGAGCTCGTTGCTGTACTGTTAGTGAGTCCCTCTTGTTGAGAAGCACACCGACGCAGGCGTCCTCGAGCTCGGGTTGATGAACGACAGCAGCGTCGGTCCCCAGGTAGCTTTTAACATTCATACTACTCCGTTCCATATCACTTGTCCTATTTATTATGCGCGCCTCGGGATTTATCGATATTCAGCGAAAATAAGCGTGGTTGGTCTAAAAAGAAAGCTCGTACCACGGTGAGTTGAATGGTGGTCTGAGCTCTGTGATCGGGTTAATATTGATGCCGTTGTGGCCAGCAGAGTGCTTTTCGAGGCCAATCACCGGGGAACCTACCAATACGTCGCCCATCCTGCCTCACAACCGAAACAACAGACAAGAAGCATCCATCAAATCAACATAACGAAGAACAGACAAGACCCTGAACAACATCTTCCTATCGCTACAGTGCGCTATGGAGTCATGAATTCGAGAGCAAGGGGAGAACACCTACATGCTCACGCACATGGCAAAAGTAAAGCTCCGTCGGGAGGGAAGACTTCCTTTGACGATTGTCTGCTCTGACTATACTGTCTCGGTTATACGTGCATTATCTACCATCACATCGTCAGCACATAGTTAATCTAAGTATAATAACAGGACAAGTGATATGAAACAAGCGAAAAGTTGAACGGGACAAGTGATCTGGAACGGAGTGGTATTAGTTTTGGTTGTTATGGACTTTTTATGTTTCGGATGTACAGTACCCTGGGTAAATAAAACGGCAAAGCGACAGTTCAATACGAAATGGTCAATAATGCTATCCGGACAGCAATGATGCTATCCGGTAACTTTGAGTCGCCGTATCGTTTTTAAAAGAGCACATCGAGCACGCGCTGTGGGGGGGGCAGTCTAATCGATGCTCTATGGTCTAAATAGTATAGCTGGCAAAAAAAAATCTCAATTCATGCCGACAGTTGTTTCAATCGCTAAGGGGTCTATCGCTTAGGTCAGACGCTCAGCTTTTCCTATGTGTTCTTATCATTCTGTACCCGTCAGTTGACCAAACGCATTTTTATCACACGTATTTTGGAAAGCACTCACCGGCTTCTACCTTCTTTTGGTACAATCTCGCCCTTCTTTTGCAATGCCCCAAGCATGTTGCCGTTGTGTGCGCCACACGAGCTGATGTGGCACGCGTGTGCCGCCCAAGCGTCGCGCCAGGAGAAGAGGCGCTATTTATAGCTCGAGGCACGAATAGCGACGGGGGCCCGCGTCGAGTCCAGCGCAGCACAGCGCAGTTCAGCAGTCGAGTAACGACCCCGCGCTTCTAATTCAGGGCCGCCGTCGTCGTCGCGTGGCAGCCACGAGCCCTTGCGATCTTTCGGCCGTGTGTGGGTTCAGCTTCTGTTGCTGTTTCTTTCCTCCACGCGAGCAGCAGTTTCTTCCATTTTGGAGCGAAGGCCCGTGGCGCCAGCCCCAGTTTAGCCCTCACCCGCGCCGGACGCGGAGGTAGCGATCGATCGATCACTCGGCGACAGACGCGCGCAGCCCCAGCAGCTACAGCCACAGCTCCCAGCGCCCCCCCCCCTCCCCCCAGTTCGCCGCTCGCAGCAGTATGACGGACGCCGAGGGCGTGCAGCAGGAGCTGCAGGACTACCTGCACAAGAAGGGCATCAACACGCTGTTCATCAACCTGGTGGAGTCGCTGCTGCTGGCCAAGCCCGAGAACCCCATTCTGCACATCATCCAGTACCTGCAGGCCAACTACCCGGAGGAGGCCACGCCGCGGCTCAAGGCCGGCGGCAAGGAGGAGAACCCGGCGGCCTCGCCGCACTTGCAATGTACGCGACGCTTTGCCCCATGGGCGGCAGAGAGAGACGGGAGCGGGGCGTGGGAGCTCACGGGTGCGTGCTGCGTGCAGATCACTCGGACGAGAGCGAGAGCGAGGACGAGGACGAGGGCGGAGACGCCGTGGGCGAGATCGCCGCCAGCGCGCCGCCTCCCAAGATCATGGCCAAGGGACGACGCACTTCCGTGTCCGCCGAAACCATCGACCCGCTCAGGTGCGTGGCGAGAGCTGCTGGCGCTGTTGGCGGAGGTGGGGGCTCCTCCCCTCCGTCCTGTCTGATGGTAAACTCACCTGGTTGCTCGTGATTGGCATGTGACGCGGCAGCGCGCGGCAGTTCGAGCGCGTGGTGCACCCCAAGTCGTCCGAGGAGAGGGAGGGGATTAGTCGCATGGTGGCCGAGAACATTTTGTTCAAGGCGCTGGACGAGAAGCAGCATGCCATCGTGCTCGACGCCATGTTCCCCAAGGAGTTCGAGCCGGGCGACATTATTATCAAGCAGGGCGATGACGGAGACAACTTTTACATCCTGGAGAGCGGCGTCTGTGAGGTCTACAAGGACGACGAGCTCGTACAAACAGTGAGTTGGCGACATGTTGCTGGTTTCCTGAGGGACCTTAGGGCCTGCTGACACCCGTGGAACTTACATTCTGCGCCGTTTATCTCTTTGCTTGTTGCAGTGCACTGAAGCAATGTCTTTCGGTGAATTAGCACTTATGTACAACGCTCCACGCGCTGCTACTGTGAAGGCAGTACAACACTCGAAGGCTTGGGCATTAGATCGGCAGACTTTCAAGTTCATCATCATGGAGACGACATTAAAGAAGCGTGAAGCCCACAAGGGCTTCATCGAGCGTGTGCCGCTTCTCGAGTCCCTGAGCGAGTATGAGCGACTCACAGTTGCAGATGCTCTGAAGACAGAGACCTTTAGTGACGGCGAGGTTATCATCACCCAGGGTGATGACGGCAATCTGTTTTACATTATTGAGGAAGGCACGGCAGTGTGTACGAAGCAGTTATCACCAGCTGACCCGCCCGTGGAAATGGGACAGCTCACATCAGGTGCATACTTCGGCGAAATCGCACTACTCACGACTCGACCTCGTCAGGCAACAGTAACTGCGATGGGCAAAGTTAAGTGCCTCACACTGGATCGTAAAACGTTCAAGAGGGTTATGGGTCCGCTAGAAGACATCCTGAAGCGCAACATCGACAAGTACAACTCTGTCATTGCCAACAACATTTAAGCAGCAGCAGGTAAACAGAACGCGCACACGCGCACCAATACATATTATACACGCATTCCAATCATCTTCACAATGTTCGAGAAACAAGGGGCAAAAGGACCAAGACAGGCGCGAAATGTGGAGTAGCAGCTGTCATCATGGCGCTGGTAACTCTTTCATTAAGCGAGCCGCGTTCAGTCGGCCGCTATCACTCCAAAACTGTTAGTGTTCACCCTATCTTTCTATCCCAACTATGATAATGTTGCTTCATGCATCGCTTTTTGTGTTTCTTACCTACTGTTGATTCGATTTTCGCTGCAGTCGACGTCACACGAAACAAACACAGGGCAACAGCTTTGTCTTTCAAGAAGTGAATAGCCGTGCACATAAAGAGCAAATATTACTCTTGACGGTAGACTATCAATACCTCCGCAAGAAGGCAATGCAACTTACTCTACGTCGTTTACTGCTTCTTTTCCTCGACGTCGTCCTTCCCCTCCTCCAGCATCTCCACAACAACGTTCCCGTTCGTGTAAACGCAGATGTCCGCAGCGATCTTCATGGCCTTGCGGGCAATCGTCTCGGCGTCCAGGTCTTGGTCGATCAGCGCGCGGGCAGCAGCTACAGTGCCAAACAACGAGCAAGTACATATAATCAGTCGTCTCTATCTGCTGCAGGCGGAAACAAAAGCCTCTTCGTACCAAGCGCGTAGGTGCCTCCCGAGCCAATGCCAATGATGCCGTCATGTGGCTCCAGCACGTCTCCGTTGCCGGTCAGCGTGTACGACTGCTTGAGGTCCGAGACAATGAGGATCGCCTCCAGACGACGCAGGTACTTGTCCGTCCGCCAAGCCTTGGCGAGCTCCACGCACGAGCGGGTCAGCTGTCCCGGGTACTCGTCCAGCTTGGCCTCCAGCCGCTCCATGAGCGTGAAGGCGTCGGCCGTGGAGCCGGCAAAGCCCGCCACAATGTGCTCGCCGATGCGTCGCACCTTCTTCGCGTTGGGCTTGACGACCGTGTGGCCCAGCGACACCTGGCCGTCTCCGATCAGACACTGCTCCGAATTACGGCGCAAATCCAGCAGCAATTAGACTCCCTCCGCCTCAACAGCATCAGCGATTTAGCCACGCACCACTTTCCCTCCCTTGCGCACGCACAGGATCGTCGTCCCGTGCATCTAACGAGAGCGCATCATCGCAGCACACTTAAGTCGCGGGTTTGTCGTGGTTTTGAGCGCTTTCTCGCCACAAATTTTACCGTGGGGGCGTCGGAGAAGTTCGCGCTCTGCAAGGCACCGAAGTTGGCGGTGGCCGTAGCCAGTGCCGGCGACTGGCGCGCACTCGACGCGGCGCGGAGCAGCGAGCGGGCGAGCATCTTCTCTCCTCGTGCTTACTTGGCGAATGAGGGGGCGAAATGATTGAAGCGGATTGTGTGGTGAACATTATATGATGTGAAGCACGCCACCAATCAGTTTGTTGTGTGTGACACATCACATTGTGTACAGCACACCACGCATTATCATTTCGCGATCGTCCGCGGCATGAGCTCGTACGCGGCTAGCGGCCCGCCTTCTTCCGGCAGTGGGGGCGCCCCTCCGGCGGCCTCTCCGCCGCCCCCTTCGGTGCAGCCTACTCTGAAAGGTGCTCGGCGTATTTCTCCGGTGTTTTTCGCGTTGAATTATGCAAAACTAACGTTTTTTACGGCGTAAATCAACTCAAGTGATGCGGCTGTACAAGCCCAAGCTCTACGTGCAGGGCGCGAGCGGCGGCTCCATGCTGCCCACGTCCATGGCGGAGGCCACAGCCACGCAGCACGAGTTCGCGCTGTCCAGCATGCTCATCCTACCCGACAGCTTCGGGTATGCTACATCAGAGGTCGCACTGATTCCATGCGTTTCTAAATAGTGATGCGTGTGTATATTTTATGACATGACAGAGAGATCTTCCTGGGGAACACCTTCAGCAGCTACATCAGCGTGATCAACCCGTACTCGTGCGAGCTCCGTGACGTGGGGCTGTCCGCCAACATTCAGTGTGCCAACGACCGAGTGGAGCTGCACGACAATCGCTATGCCAGGACGGGGAAGCTACCGCCGCCGAATCCAGTAGCCGTGCTGCCTGCAGGCTCCAGTCTGGATATGGTGGTGGACTATCCACTGAACCAGGTGGGCAACCATGTTCTTCGGGTGGGTGTGGCTTACGTTGACCCGGTGACGGGGGAGAGCAAGTCGCTGCGTAAATTCTATCGGTTCGCGGTGCAGAATCCTTTGGTTATCACGTTTAAGCAGAACTCAGCGACGACACAGGTGCAAAAAGGGGAGGCCATTGTCGAGGCGCAGATTAGAAACGTATCCAAATTGCCCCTTTTCGTGGATAGCATCAAGTTCTTGCCGTTGCCCCCGTTTACGTCAGAGGAGATGGTAGTGGATACTGTTGGAAAGAAAGCGGAGGGGGGTCAAGCGTCGATTGAAGACCTATTGTCGATGAATAATGCATCGCAAACGCTCGTCTATCCTCAGGAAGAACTTCAACGCGTGTTTCGCGTCTCATACGACCCCGCATCCGATCCTACGTTACTATCAACACAGGTACGTATCAGACCAACCAAGAGAAGCTATACTGCCGGTGGTGAATTACTTCTAACTTCTGTATGTGCCAGGGCTCCCAAAACCTCGGTCGACTCCATGTCGGGTGGAAAACATCGATGGGTGAAGCTGGCTCGGTGCAAAGCCAACCTGTGATGCGAAAAATTCCTGGGGCAACGGGGTATGCTGGGACAGGGCAACACAGTGAAGTGGCCGTGGCTGTTGAAGAACTACCCAAGGAAGTTGTGGTTGGACAGTCATTCTTGGTCGCTGTATCTGTGACAAACAAATCAATGCACAGCCTCGCGCTTCAACTGCAATTTCGCAAGGATCTTATGCGTGGCATGGTGTGCTGCTCAGCGTCACACCAGGTAAGGAAGTTAGGTGTTGTTGAAGAAAAGTGAAAGAGGTACTGACATTAACTTGGGCTATGTTTTAACTGGGTGTGTACAGAATCTTGGTGTGATTGAGGCAAAAACAGCGAAAACTGTATGGATTGAATTCTTGCCAATGGTCGGTGGTCTTCAACCTTTGGGTGGCGCGATATGTGTTGACATTCGCTCAGGTCAGGAATTTATTCAACCCGCTGTGTTAGCGCACGTGTTGGTTGGTTCGCAACCCCTTGAATAATCCAATGTGCGTTGCATATATTACTTGTACTAAGGATTGTTTTATTGTCTTCGACTGAGCGGTTTACTCACATTATACAACACATGCTGGGCTTATTGCGCTCTGGGTACGAAGCCAGACATGTGAACTCGATCTCACCGGCCAAAAAGACGTTTCCTGGATTAATATCGACAGCGTTGTCCTCCTCCAGTCGCACAAAGGTCCCCCACTTGCTGCCATTGTCGTAAAGCCAGTATCTGCCATCATGATATTCAATGATGGCGTGTGCTTGAGATACGTAGCGGTCATTGAGCTCGATGTCAGCTCCACTTAGAAGGCCACCAATGAAGGCAACGTTACGCACAACGTGGATATCCCCGCGTTGTGCTCCTCCTAGTACGTACAGTACCAACGCGTTTGGCATCTGTACATCATTTTGAGTCTCCAGAACGGTCTGCTCAAGTAGGTGCTTGTTGCGCTTTTTGCGGCGCCATCGCCGTGCTCCCGTAGTATCACCTTCCCCATCAGAGCCATCCAGTGGATTGTGGTCGTCTTCGTCTCCACTGCTACTGTCGCCTCCATGCAAAGCGCTAGTCACTACTTGCGAATGATGCATTCGTCGTCCTACCTGTGAATTACCACGTTTCAACGGAGGTGGAAGCTGGGTCACTGTTGGTGTCTCAGGTCCATGGCTGGGGCCGAGTTCGGGTTTGCGTGGCACACCAATTGTCAAATGAGCAAGATGGGCTGCTGCAACGAAATAACACTCCACCTCTGAACAAGCTTCAAGGCGGAACGACAAATCGCAAAAACTCAAAACTGATGGTGACGATGTTGAGCTCATTGCGAGCACGGGGTCGGTAGAACTCCACCACTCATCTGGTTCTGTCTCGGTCTCTTCATCGACATCCTGAATGCTATTAGGATCACACTGCTCGTCTTCATACTCTTCTTCGTATACCTTCACTGTACGTCGACGCTGTCTCTCTCGTTTGCTGCGTATGATGCGTACCTTGCCACTGCTCAGCACTAGTAAACCATCACGGAGCTGCAGAGTACTACCACCAGCAAAGGCTGCAGGAACGAACAGTTTACCGTCCTCGAATAAGGTGGACCCCGCACCATATACAGCAACTTCAGCATCACCAGAAAGCAAACGCATTTCCTGAAGTGAAAGTCCACGGAGCCATGGTATGCTACGGCATGCGACCCGAATGATTCTATCACGGCATCGATCATGGCGCAAATGAGCACGCACGATATCCATGTACAGCTCGAGGTAGCCGCAAACATCGTCTCTAGCTAGTGCAAGCAACACACACGGACTAGAAACCTTCGCACTCTCTACGTGTTCCAGATCGTCAACAAACTCGTTGGGATCATGCAAACTCACTTCGCCAAAATAGCCTCCTGTTGCCACGTGCTCAACAAGCATTTCTGAACTATCAGCGTGGTCAAAGCCATCCGACATCTGAAGCGCAACCTCACCGCTGATTACGATGAACACGAAATTCGCAGGATCTCTTTTCTTGTATACCATGTGGCCAGAAGCAAGCTGAAGTCTTTGCCCACAACGAGCAAGGTTCGTGATTGTTTTCCAGTCGGAAGCGATCTGCTGTAACCATGGCATGGCACTCAAGATACGAGCGTTTTCTTGTTCTTCTTGGGCTGCCGTGCTCTGGATCGTAGCCGCGTTTTTCGAATAGATGACTTCGAGTTCACACCCCCCGCATCGAAATACACAGCCTTCAGAAAGCAAAAGTGGTTTACTAGTGTGTTTGACCACGTCAACCACATCGGTCTCAGCTGCATTTTCCTCGCTTGCGTTGGTGAAACGTACAACTGGTTGCCTCGATTCATCTCGACCAATTAAAAAATATGTGCCGGCGTTAATTCCTGTCGGTTTGGGAGTAAGTAAGCAAGTGCCTCGTTCGAGCTGAACGCTAAACTGCTCGGTGGCTAGTGATGCAGTAAATACCTGGGCATCACAATCGCGGCCTTTGCCGAAGGTAACAGGTCCTCCACTACTGCCACCCCAGCCGCTACTTCCGCTGGATGCTCCAGAACCAGAAGAAGAATGTAGTCGAAAACCTACCGGAACAAAAATTCCGCGGGTTCGGGGTTTCCGCTTTGATAATCGCAAAACGTCCAAGCGCATCGCTGCCTCCTTCATGTCAGGGCGCCGTTCAGACCCAAATGCTCTAGCTACAGTCGTTATGTACATCGCACATTTGCCAAGCAGCAACCAATCACCCCGGGTGACTTTGACAAATCTTTGCGAGAGCAATACACGGGTCTGCCGTCGTGGGTCACGCTCAAAGGAAATATCCTGTAGTACGAAGGAGGTCCCATCAAACACAATTCGAGCATGTATGCCACGCACTTCTATGCCTTCAGATGGAAAAATACGAACGTCGCAAGCCGATGAGGACCCGATGAGATATGTTTCCTGCCCGGGTAGCGTCACTTCACGAGCATCACGAAGTTTAGCCGGCTCACTACTAGCTTTGGAGGGGTCATGCTGGAAAATGGCAAGTCGAAGCAGTGCAGGGCGGGGATTTATGGCGGGTAAAAAGTTGTAGCGTTGCGTTTTTGCATCAGGCTCACTTCCCACAAGTTGATCAACCATATCGTCGTCAACGTCTTCAACCTGCGATGGTTCGTGATAGTGCAGCTGCTTAACTTCGGGGCGTATATAGCGGCTTCCCAAGAAAACAGATCCATCGGACATGACAGGGGGGGTATCAGCGAAATGAACCTTGTTGTGCGCAAGTGTTCGCGAGGTTTTGCTTTCTTGGGGGCTTTCCTTATTTGTCGTGTTGGAATCAGTCTCATCGCTTTGAAATGCACGCTCTGAGTGAACCCTTCCTGCTTCATTCATGAACTCGTCTTCAATGTCAGCAGCAAGAAGGCGAAGCTCTTCAACAGTAGACATTCGTTTCAATGCTGACGGAGGATTTCCATTGTCACTAGTGCTAGTGTTTGGCTTTCCCTCGAGTTTGGGAGGTTGCCAGTTACTGGATTCAGCCATGGAAAGATAATGATCTGGTTTAGATGGGATGCTGGCAGTGGAGCCAGAATTGGGTGCACCGCTCTGCTTGTGCCGCACTACAGCTGTCGTTGTTGTAGTCTGTAGTTCTATCACACGGATGGAGGTTGTAGGGCCGATACGAAAGACATCCCCACGACGCAGCCGAAACCCGTCTCGTTGCGGATAATGTCGGTATTGCGTGCTTAAGCAAAGAAAAGTACCCGTTGAGCTTTCGGCATCGCGCATAAAGTAATCATCACTAGCTACAGTGATTTCAGCGTGGATAGAATCCATGGACTTATCCCTTGTCACTACAAGAGTTCCTTCGCCAGGATCTCTCCCAACAAATCCCGGTCCAAGAAACCACGACTTCTGCGATCTTGTTCGTCCGCGACTCGTAGATCGAGGAAGTACAATGCATAGCTCTTCTTTTGCACGGAATCTTCGACGCGGTTTTTCTGCCTGTTTTGCTTCAAAAGTTTCTAAAGGAGAGTTCATCGTTTCTGGATTTGCCCCCTGCGAAGTTGTCCCTTTGTTCGGAATGTCAGGTGTTGTAAACGCTCTAGTGTGGCTGCGAATACTGCTTGTGGAGCTTCCAAAGCTGATAGCTGACCTTTCGAGGTGGTCTGTAGACAGCGCTGGCTTATGGCGCTTGAAGAAAAATGAGCGAAGGTCAAACTCTGTGGGGTTGTTCAGAAAGATAACGTTATCGTTAGGGTCATCGTCTGCGAACGATAGAACTGTGGGCGTTTTGACCCCATTTGTTGGTTCCTGTCGTTCCTCCGTCGTAAAAGCGCGTACTGCTGTAGGAGTCACGGTACGCTTGCGCCTCCAGAAGTGATGAAGTCGTTTAGGCGATCTGCTTGGAGCCGTATTGCCGTGGTGTTCTGGTGTATCCGACGATGCCGATCGTATCACCCTGTGTCCGGGTACTAGCGGCTTCTTCGAATCGCGACGAGGTTCAGAAGGCATTTTCAGCGCGTGAATGTCCACCCGAAGGTGTTGACAACCTTGCAGCCCGAGTCGGATTTCGTGGGTAAACCTCTGTCACGACTGCAACAGACTGGTACAATCGGAATGCGAGGGCCGTAGCAACTTTGTCGCTATCAATAGTGCATCCAATTTGCATGCAGTGCGCAGACGAGAATATTCGTCTTCACTCCAGCAAAACGGAGGAGAACGCCTTTATTTTTGTAGGCAACAACGTGGATACTGTCGCCATCCAGCAATCCAGCGGTGGAGCGAGTCACAACGATGAAGAAGGGAAACAGATGAAATCTTTAAAAAAAAATACTTTCCATACTGTTGATGTTGAAGCGAATGCTGATTCATCGCGGTGACTTTGACTCATAAGGAACTGGTTTAGTGGGTCGGTGCAGAGCGATCAAACCGTCGCGATAAAACGGGTATGACACGAGAAACTTGTATCACTTAACGAGGGTTTTGAGAGGTACCTAAAGATAGATGGTGTGGGGGTCGTTAACGTATTGTATAGTGGCGTAGGGGCGCAAACACTATCGATGCCCTCAGAAACGAAGAGCGGGACCAGAGTACGTGGGCAAACGTATTCGTTAGTGCCAGCTGAACCGCTTCCTTCAGTAGATCTGTCCAAGTCCTTTCGAGGTCACCTTCTTCCGGGGTCTGCTCACACGTATATCCGCCGAAAGTACTACAGATACCACCGACAGGCACTATTTTGTTCGGCGTTGTCATACGTTTTAGGTCTCTTGATCGCGATGGTCCCGGCGGCATTAGGGCGAGTTTTCACCTTTCTAGCTGTTGTTCTCTGGGTGCCGTCAGGACTCGGCAGTGTTACTACTTTGCGATACGATATCGTACGGTTGGTGTGTCGAACGTTTGATTTCTGGTTTTTCTCTGCAATCACAAATATGATCGTCGTCACGATTTCCATGTACTTATCAGACTTGAGATGTCTTCGAATGATCATTGAATGGCTCGGATTTCATCATGTCATTTTTATCGACGCTCACGTACTCGGTCTAAGGAATCTCACATGCATATTAATCTTCGGTATTTTCTCAATTGTTACTGTTTTGGTCTGGATAATGTTGGGGCGGGTGGACGGTGGTGCAAGCTTTACCGTTCTGAAGTACGAGAGCAAGCGCGGTGGCTTCGAACTCTCAGGGCTGGATGTAATTGGAAACGGTCTTGTCTCACTTAGCCTTCTGTTGGCGAAAATAATCTTTCGAAGACGAAAGACGCTTCGAACACGACGAAAGAGATCATCATCGCTTGTTGAATGCGTTATATACCGATGCAGACTAAAGCTAGATGTCGTGCAAGAACCTGGCGTTCCAAAATCGTGGGATTCGAGATATAGCTCAAAATATAGTTCGAAAGAGGCCTCGCCGAGGAAAGCTGAACATGTTCAGCACTTAATCTTTGTCAAGTTCTCTCAGAAATTTGATGCAACAAACACGCTCCTGCCATGGGAGTTAATAAAGCGTGTCATGTCTTTACCCGGGCTTATCAAGGCTCTCTACGGTGTGGGACTGGTCGGGCTTATCAGCTCGCACGGCTCTCTATTTTATGAGTTCAGCGACTCGGTGGATGACACAATGCACAAGCGGTTGGAGCTAATGGTGTCATATCTATCACTGCTGTGCACACTTTCCTTTACTGCTTCATTTGCTGTGTTCTACCAGCGTCAATTGCTCAATCTACTTTTCCACTCCTTCGACTTTGTGTTCTATTCATTCCAAGTCACATCGTCATATATGTGTGTCTGTAGTTTATACAGCTGGGAGTTGCCGCAGTGTTTAATGGCCATATCGTTGTGGTTATGGGCTCACTGGGTATTCACAATCGACGCATTGACTCCGATCATGAAAAATATGCTCAAATTTCGTGCTCAGTATGCTGCTCCTGTATTAGGTCTACTTTTGATTGACCACGTTGGATGGATCTACCAGGTATTGATGGCTGGGGACACTCAACTTCAAGACTCAATAATATTCGAAGGGACAATATGGGCGCAGCATCTATGCATTCGCGTCGTCCCATTCTACGTCAGCCGCTCGTTGACACTTGTGTTATGGTGCTCGCGCTTGGTTGCTCGGTTGAGTTTGGCTTCAGACAATGATGTCACTATTCTTCGCGGTTCGGTCTGCTATGACAACTTTTTTGCGAATGAAAGCCGGACAAGCTCGCAACTTTCTCAGGTTGTTGAGGTGAAGGCCCTGGAATCTTTACCACGGCACGCTCGAGTATCACCTTCCATGTCATTTCACCAAGGATAAATTACCGTGAAGGTGGTTAGTTGTTGGTTTTGACGTGGGTGATATCCAAAGATGGGTAATATTTTCGCCCACAAAATTTCAGGGCTGAAATATTTAATGCAGGACGCGCGATTCTACCTCGCAGGTCACACTTAAATTAGCACGTACGACGTTCATATAAATGAATAGGTTGCAGCATCACCTACTCTCTCGTGCCAGCTCAACCTCTTCCAACCGTCGACTTGTCCAAATCGTTTCGGGGACGGCTTCTATCCGCAGCGCTTCACACATGCATCCGTCGTCAATACTGAAAGCACGACCGTGTGGTTCTGCTCTCTGCAGCCGTGTCTTATTGCTTAAATGTCATCGTAACCATGGTTAAACCGTCCCTCGGTGAGATCCTCGCGATTTTAGCAGGTATCTTGTGGATGCCGATGGGGCTCGGTAGCATTACGAACCTGAGATACGACATTGTGAGACTAGTGTGCCGGACCTTTGACTTCTACATGTAGTTCTTTTCCACGATTTACAAGCGTTGTTGCTCTCTCCATGTCCATATATTTTTCAGACCTGCGATGGGTACAAATGTCGATCGACTGGTTCGGATACCATCATGTCATTTTCATTGATGCGCACGTGTTCGGTCTCCGAAGTCTCGTGTACATTTTCGCTGCTATTGTATTACTACCAGTAACAGTACGTAGTAGCATGGATTGAGTTAGGTAACATAGACGGTGCTTCATCGTTTTTGATCATGAAATATGAAAGCAGGCATAATGCGTTGGAACTGTCTGGTGTAGATATTATTGGCAATGGAGTTGTAATAGTTGGATTCCTTCTCGCCAAACCTGCGTTTCGAAGGCGGAATGTGTTCTATCTGAAAAGTAAGAGGTTATCGACGACAGTAGACTGTTATTTACCGATGTAGACTAAAGCTACAACCTACTCCTAGAAGTGTAGAAGCATGGGCGGAAGGATCTTTAGGTTCAAAAGAAATTTCCTTCCATGGAGACTATACGTTCAGCATTCAATGTTTATCAGATTCCCGCTGATATCCGACGCAAATGAAACACTGCTTCTTTGGGGGGTCGCGAAATATTTTCAATACAGCTCCTATCCATAGTGTACGTTATCGGGGCTGCAGGACTCGTTCTCTCTCACCTTGCCTTGGAATTCGCCCAATCGCGCGACTCTGCGTCTCACGAAAACTTTATATTTGTATTTGCAGCAATTGCGTTGTTGTGCTTACTGGATTACTTAAGTATTGTTTATGTTCTATCAACGTTAGTTGCTCATGTTACTGTGCAGCTCTGTATTCTACTCTATTCAAACCACGCCTGGCAGTATGTGTATTTGCGCCTTATTTAAATGGTACATGTATTTATCGCACTGTCTAAGGGTGGCATCATGGTGGCTTTGGACACACTGGATATTTACACTCGACGCACTGGCCATGGTTGGGGCAACCATGCGCAATATGGCCAAGTTTCGAGTTCAATATGCCGCTCCAGTGTTGTGTCTTCTGCTGGTTGATAACATCACGATAATTTATCGGGTTTTTCAAAAGACGACGTAGAGCTACAAGACTCGATACTATTTGAGGGTCGTCTGGGGGAAGTATTTAAGTGTTCGCGTGATTCCCATCTACATCAGTCGATCATTAACACTTATGTTTTGGTGCACGCGATTGGTAGCGTGACTGGTAACAGCTTCTAGCGATGATGCTTCTATTCTCCGGGGCTCGGTCCGCTACGACTTCAGTTTTGCAAAGCGAAGACGACGAAATATGCGCATTGCTGAGATGGTCAGAGTGAAGATGTTAGCAGCAGCAATTAGGCAAAGTCGAGTACAACCTTCTCTCAAGAGAAATAAAAAAATTCTTTTAAGCTACCAGGGATATAGCCATTTAGTGGTGCGAATGTTATTGTTAGGGATCAATAAATAGCCCTCCAAGTGGATGCTGACCCCACCTCAAGGCTCATCGAAATTTGAGTTTGCTATGACTCGAGCTGATTGCCTGCCTGTCAGCATTACTACGTGGGGTGAAACAGCAGCGACATATGAAACGGATGGTGGGATCCCGGCGTCCCGCATAAAATACCGTTCGGTTGAGGAATTATGTATTTACTTTTCGGTATGGCATATCACTTCAACCACTTAGCGTCCTTCTAAGCAGCGCCAACCATGTCATATCGAGCCTCATGGGCCTCCCGAGCGACTATACCACCCCGCAAACGACGAAAATGAGCTGAACGCAATAAAACGGCATATATTCGCGCTGTTGAACTCTTCCACGAGCAGAGGGCCGATGATATCAGAGTGAATGGGCTGCAGAGTGAATGGGCTACCCTTCATGCCCCAGAGCAGTACCTGCCTCGCGAAATCGTCCCAGATACGGTAGCATGCTACCACATTGCGCTCAAATTAGTACTTTGAAGTACTTCGAAGTAATAAATTTTCATACCGTCATCGATACCGGTGGTCCCGATGGGACCCGGGGTCCCGCCATCCGTTTCATCTATAAAAGTGACAGATATGGTTGGTCCTGTATATGCTCTTGTGCCGGCGAGAGCTCTTCCTACGGTCGATCTCTCCAAGTCTGTCTGGGGTGAGCTCCTTCCAGCTGGCATACATACAGCGATCCATCGTTTCCTCACCAAAGCACACCTCCCACTTCTATTGGCGAATATGGCCGGTATGATCTTAAACACTGTCGTTACATGCGTTGATGCCCACGTCGGTCAGGTTTTGTCGCTGATCAGTCTGGTGTTGTGGCTTCCGCTGGGTCTTGGTGCTCCGAGCACGTTAAGATACGACGTTGTTCGGTTGGTGATGGGAACTTTTGACTTCTGGTTCTTTTCCTGCACCACAAAAATTACAACGGTGATGGTATTGATCTACTTTTGGGATCTGCGATTTTGCCGAATGATAGTAGATTGGATTGGCTTTCACAACATAGGACTTATTGACGGGCAAGTTCGGGGAATTCGGCATTTTGTCATTGCCACGGTAGTGGGTATTCCGCCAATTATTTTACTATTAGTATGGGTGATGTTATACCGGTTGGATGGTTGCACGAGCTTTTCGCTCATGGAACACCATAACAAACACACTCAATTCAATCTTTCTGGTGTTGACGTTATCGGCAACGGTATGGTAACTCTTTCATTGCTCATGACGAAGCTTGTTGTCAGAAAGCGTCAATCACTGGACTCGCAGCCTTAATTGAATGCGTAATCTATCGCTGTCGACTTAAACTCGACCAGATGGAAGGGCCAGCACTCGTTCAAGTTCAAAACCATAGGCCTGCTAACACTGTCTCTAGAAAGAATGCTGTTGGGGCAGCCGAATTGACAGCGAGTGCAGCTCGTGAACCGAGGTTAATCCAGCAGATGCAGTTTATCAATTTTCCTCAGACGTTCGACTCAAATCACGTTGTTTTTCCTTTGCATGTTGGTGGCAACGCTCTGGTTTTGATGTATCTCATAGGTGTATTCGGATTATTGATATCCTTCTCTGTTGTTAGAGTCAGTGCCGGTGGCATGTTCTACCTTCGAGCCCGGTGCGCTCTATTGTGCACAGTAATTTTTGTCGCTCCGTTCGCTGCACTTTATCAGCGGGGTCTATTTAAACTTCTCGTTACCTCATTCGACTTTTTATTCTACGTCCTACAGACCACAGCTGCTACCGTATCTGCGTGCATGATGTACAACTGGGAGATCTCAAGATGCATGATACTATTCACATGGTGGATATGGATTCAGTGGGCACTTTTATTAGATGCGCTTACTCCTGTGATGAGAGATAAATTACGTTTTCGACTGCGTTTGGCAGCTCCTGTGGTAGCTCTCGTTCTTTTCGGCCATATCGGTATCATCAGCCGAATTTTCTTTGTGGGTGAGGAAGAAGTTCATGATGCAGTGATGTATCGGGGCGTCATATGGGACCACGAACTCGTAGTTCGCGTTATGCCCTTTTATTTTAGTCGCATTGTGACATTGTGCCTATGGTGTCCACGGCTAATTTGGAGATTTTGTACCGCTTCAAACTCTGAAGTTTCAATCATTCGCGGTAGAGTGTGCTACGATAATTTCTTCGCCAAGCGTGGGCGGCGGCGTTCGCGTAAAAGTATGACAAAGTGCATTCATAATAAAAGGCAACAGTGGATCCTTCATGGTGATCGTAGGCCTCAAAGTGGTCCACCACCCAAATTATTATATTAGCAATCCACCCCTAATCAAACGAAAAGAGTTTTTCGATCAGCCATTCAAGCTAGGTGCACAGATAGTAATACATGTACTTTGAAGTACTATTTAATCAGTTGCCATAAGTAGCTACACTGGCAGCTATCACTGGTCATTTACTGATAGGATGATAAGGCATATGCGTAGATCATTATTGCTGTACCGCCCTGGCTTGAAAGCCTCAAGCTTCGTAATCACTTCCTTTGTAGCCTCGCCTCAACGGCTTATCTCATTTCTGGTCCAGAAAGATAGTTTGATCACTGCTACAGAACGCTAGTGTGTAATTTGAAGAGAGCAAAGGCATATTTTTCCTGCGGCCGGTGAAAATTGGAAACCCAGCCTACAAGTTTCGGAGTCACCACTGAACGGATCCGATATAGCTCGTTTAGCGCAGCCATACTAGCTATATCGGGTCTATTTATCGGATCAGTTTGGCCAAATTAGATGAAACCCACAATACTTCGAATCACTCCGAAATTAGGCTGCAGCTTTTCCATCTCTTCTCCCCTTTTCTTTCGTCTCATATTCTGCAGCAGTATTCAGCTAATGCAAACATTTCATTAATGGCTCGAGTAGCAGCAACTCCTAGTAACAGAATTTGTGAGTATGTGTATACCTTCAAGCCAGCCGCATCATTGCCTGCCATTGATCTGTCCAAGTCACTTAGAGGAGAACTCCTCCCGGAAAAACTCCACGAGTTTGTCCATCGATACCTCACCCAATACCACCAGCCATTGTTGCTGGCGAATGTAACAGCATTTTGCTTGATCAGTCTTGTGGCAGTAGTAAATGCGCGGACGGGCCAGTTTTTATCGCTGATCAGCATTTTTCTCTGGGCCCCACTCGGCTTGGGGGCCTTTAGCACTTTGAGATATGATGTCGTCCGCCTTCTCATGGGAACTTTTGATTTTTGGTTCTTCTCCTTCGTCACTAGTATGACCGCTGTAATGGTATCAGCATACTTCAGAGATCTGCGGTTTCTTCGTATGATAATTGACTGGGTTGGATTCCACCATATAGTTTGCATCGATGCACATATCCGCGGTGTTCGGCAATTTGCGTTAATGACGATTGTCGGTATTCCACCAGTTCTCTTTACCCTCGTATGGATCATGCTCGGACACGTAGATGGCTGCACCGAATTCTCAATTCTAAACTATGAAAATGCCCACCACAGTTTTCATATTTCCGGAGTCGACATTATCGGAAATGGATTGCTGACACTTGCTTTGTTTATCACCAAGATCGCTGTGAGAAAGCGGCGATCGCTACGGTCAAGCAGAAGTTCATCTTCGATTCAGTGTGTAATCTACAGGTGCACCCTGCAACTAGTGCAGGTTCACCAGACAGCCGTTGGTGCAACTACCAAAAGCCAGGTCGTCAGAGCAATTGTTGCTCGCCGTCGAGCGGTGGGCACGGACACTGCAAAGAAAGTAATATTGCGCGAAACGAATGTTATACAAAAGATGCGATTTGTAGAATCGTCCCAAACTTTCAACGCCAGGAATACGGTATTTCCCCTGCGAGTGCTCAATACCGCTCCGGTCTCTACACGACACTTGTTTCCATTGTATGCCGTTGGTACACTTGGGTTTGTTCTTTCATTCGCAATCCTATTTGGTAGCATTGTTAGCACCGAATACACAATATTGCGTGCGCAAGGGTGGAGTGCACTGCTGTGGTCCTTAAGTTTTATAGCTCCGTTTGTGGGTCTGTGTCAACGCCAACTCTTGATGGCACTTGTTAGCTCCTTCGACTTCATCTTCTACGCATTTCAGATCACTGCAGCCAATATGTGTGTGTGTATCCTTTGCAAATGGGAACTTGCCCATTGTTTGATGGTGTTAACTTGGGAGATGTGGTTTCTGTGGGGGCTCACACTTGATGCCCTCACTCCTCTTATTAGAGACAAATTACGTTTTCGTGTAAGCTTCGCAGCTCCAGTGGTGTCATTGATACTCATAGGTCACATCACTATCATGTCCCGCATCTTTTTCATAGGAGACGAAAAGATGCAGGACGCCACCCTTTTTGAAAGTGTCGTCTGGGATCGCTCACTGACAGTTCGAACCTTGCCTTTTTACTTTAGCCGGATTGTAACTCTTTTGCTGTGGTGCCCACGTTTAATCTGGCGTCTCATCAAAGCCTCGAAGGCGGAGGTTACGATCATCCGCGGCGTTGTGTGTTACAATAATTATATCCCCAGAGAAAAACGCCAGCAGTCTGGAAAGCGAGCAAGAAAATCAAATCGAGCAAATGCAAGAGAACTTAATTTTCGTCGAGATAGGGTTACACCAGCACTGGCTAACATCAATCAAGGGTCTGCGTTTTCTCCCCTCTAGGTAGTACGATACATTCCCAATTGAATTGAAGTTGCCAAGAAATTGTTCACAAGGTCACAATTAAACTGCTGGAGTCAGCCTTAAAACGGACGTATACAGCAGGATACGGTGGTTAGGTTTACAGGTAGAAAGTCCAGCACAGAGTTCGCACGAGATGAAGCACTGAGCAGGCAAGCTTTAGTCTCAAATTTCCTTTCTAATGAACAAGTTGTGTGTCTTCGCGTTCGACACCGGCTAGTGTACGCGCTCCAACAGTAACCACTCGCTTGGACTCAATTCTTCGGGCCAACCCGACGCCTCTTACGCAGTTGTTCATTCCAATTTTTCCAGTCGGATACTTGAGCACCTATTCCTTCTATTAGCTGGTTCCGAACGCGGAAAGCCCGCTTAGCTTCATCAATTGCAATATTGCTAGTATGAGAACGCAGTCTCGCGCCATTAGCATGCAAAGTCTGATATATTTCCCGGGGTAGTGATACACTTGCACTGCGCAATAAGGGGACAAGCTCTCCAAAATATTCTTGGTCTTCAAGATTTATCAGTGTTAGCGCGTTCCCAGTGCTATCGCCACGCCCAGTGCGACCAATTAGGTGTACATAATCTGAGAGGTTCTTGGGAAAATCGTACACTACGACATTTTGAACATGCAATAAGTCAATTCCACGGCTTAGTATATTGGTAGAAACGAGAACGGGATTTTCCATGTTTACGAACGCCTCAAGCAAAGTCAGCCGTTCCTGTTGTGTTTTATCAGCATGGATTGCTGCTGCACCAATACCACAACATTTAACAATCGCCTCAGCAAGCATAGAAGCACCGACTTTCGATCTGACAAACACGAGCTACACTCACCACAACAGTAAGAAATGGTCATTAGTACTAAAGTAGCTCATAAAATACCCTCTAAGAAGTCCCAGGTAATTACACACCGTTGATTCTTCAACCTTCCCCTTGAGGAATGTAAAGAGTTCGTTTTTCTTAGCTTTGTCTTCCACCCATCGAACCTGCTGTTGGGCAATTGGATTCAACGATACATGCGCTGTTCCTGTTCCCTTGATGTTGTTTCCGCCGACATTGACACGAATATATGCTTGTTCGGTTTGATTCTTCAAAATTTGTTGCACCATACCTTCCACGTCATCCGAAAGAGTAGCGCTGAAAAATAGCAACTGGACACCATTGCCGTTCAGATTCGTCAGCAAAGCCAAGATCTGCGAGATTTGTGGGCGAAATCCAACGTCCAGCATCATATCTACTTCATCAACAATACAAGTGCGAATTGCAGCCAGAATTCCATCACCGCTGCTATAATTCGTGAAGATGTCCAGGAAGCGCCCCGGTGTAGCCACAATAAGTTGTACGCCATTCCGAAGCCGATAGCGTTGCGTCGGCACAGGAAACCCTCCCACCAACAGCGCGGTTTTCATGTTCGCTATGCCCCGCATTAACATCTTCGCCACTGACTCAATCTGAATCGCTAATTCTCGAATGGGCGCCAACACCAACGCCAGGACCTCCTCTTCCCGTCGCTCTGCTCCGCGCGCCAGTAGCACCTGCGCGATCGCAGGAATCAGATACGCCGCCGTCTTGCCCGTTCCGGTCGGCGCGCTTACAAGAACCTGAGAGACAGGCAACCGAGCGACATGGTCACATCCCCAACTCAAATGTCGTCGGACCTCCCCACGTGCCAGCAATCCACGTACATGGCGCCCCTGCAGCACACACGGGATGGTCTGCATCTGCACCGGCGTCGGTCTCTCCAACTTGTTCGCCTCGAGGTTGGCCAGCAGCTGCTCCGGCAGCCGGGCGCCGACTTGCTCTTGGGCGAAGTCCACGAGAGGGATCGGGCAGCGCCGCAGGGCCTCGCCGGTCTCAGCGGCGGAACCGGCGGAGACGCGGATCCCCAACTCGCTCCGAAGCTGCTGCGCTCGTCTCACCGTTTGCTCGTCTTGCAGCTGGGGGCTCCCGCGACGCTGCTGGGCTCGCGACACGCACACGTCGCGGCACTGGAGGCTGCACACGTCTTCGTCCGTGGCATCGCTCACGTACGCGCCGTAGCGGCCGCAGACCTGCGCGGCGACGGATTCGAGGGCGATGCGCTGTCACGATTGGCAGTAAGTGGACGCGTCGGAGGCATTGAGGGGCGTACCACGCACACGGGCTCGCCCGCTTCAGGCTGGCGCTGGGCAGCGCTGCGCTCCATGATGGGCGGGTCGACCATGTCGCTTCGACGATGAAGATTGGTGTGGGGCCACTGGTATTGCTACTTCATAAAACTACTTCCTTATGTGAGGTGGCGGTGGCGTGGACTACGGAGGACGAAGACTTTTGGTCTTGTGGTTTTTTACTGCTTTTTTTTTCTTTTGTTTCAATTATTCATGGGTGTGTGCGTATGATGGCTCGTGTCTCGCTCGGGGGACAACACGAAGACGAACAGACAATTGGTCACTTTAGGCGGCACGAGAGGAGCCAACAGGTCGGCCCACTCCCCCCTGCTCCTGCACCTGTCCAAGAGGTCTGCTCGGCGCTGCCGAGGGGACGCTTACTCCAGGGCCTTCTTGGCGGCGCGGGCCTTCGCGCGGCACTCGCTGTCCAGCAGGTCGCAGTCCGACTCGGGCCACGGGAACGGCTTGGTGCGCATCTTGAGGTACGGGTAGGCGGGCGTGTCCTTCTCGTGGTGCTCGTGGCTCAGGTGATCGCTGATGGCGTACACCGTGTACACGGCGGTGAGGCCGATCATGCCCTTGGAGATGGTGGTCCATCGGTGCATTTGCTCTGTGAACGGGTCGCCATCGTCAATAGCCGTCCTGAAAGGCGTGAGATCATCACGCAGACTCGGGAGACTCACCCTTGGCCTCCTGCTCGGAAGCGCTCGACATGCTGCGAGCGCCAGCGCGGAGCGACTGGGTCATGAGGCGCGATCCCTTGTTAAGAAGCGACTGCGGATGGCATTGAGAAGGGGAACGCATGGGGTTAGATGCTGCACTCGATCTGAGGCGCGCGCTGAGCGGCGTGGGGCTGGGGCCGTCTGCCGCCCGCGCTTCCGGCGGTGCAGCCCTCACCATAGTTAAGCGACGTGCTGGCGGCCAGGCGATACAAGAACTGAGCGGCCGAGGGGGGCTCGAAACGAGCGGCCACGAGGAAGGTCACTTTTCTATGGCACAATTCCTGCGGTACGGCATGCGGCCGCCTGCGCTACGGCATACCTGCTTGTCTATGCGGCGAGAGTTTTCATTGGTCGAAAAGAACATGTTACTTCACGCTTCAACCTCAGGCGACCAATAGCAAGTTGCCTTTGCGTCTTCATCCGTTAATCGCGCTGTTGCACTGCTGCTTGGTGAGGTCTTCCGGGTCTGGGACGATCCTTCAACTGCTGGTTTAGATGCCCATTCTCCTTAGAGATGGACGCCGCTGATTCGACTCGGGCTCGGCGGGCATGTCGCCGAGAGGGTCGATGGGTCCCGAGAGAGGTCGGCCATCGCGAGACTGTCGTTGAGGAGGAAACGTTAGTAGTTATACCGGTAGGAGGTATATGCACAAAGAGAAGGGAATGGTGGCGAGGTTTACCTTAGCGGCGGGGCTTGGTCGGCGACCCAGAGGAGGGTACATCTGAGCTCGAGTGTAGGCAGACCCGGGACGCGAGAAGGACGAGATCTGTGGGTAATGTGAGCGTTAGTATCGATCGTTGCTGTGTTTGTGTGAGTGTGTGTATGTGTGTGTGTTCTGGATCTTGACGTACGCTGTCGGCGTATTTGTCGTTCGGATGGGTCTGCTCGGGCTGGTCAGCTATTTTGCGGATAATGCCTTTGGCGATCAGATCTGACTTGGAGCTTTTGCTGCAGCCTCGGGCTGGAACAGGAATGTAAAAGGAGCAAGCCAAGTTAGCACCCACATATCGAGAACAATAACACGTACTGAGTAGTTTTACCTGAGAAGAAGGGCCAAATCGCCTCCGAGATGCTCGCGTAGTCCACCGGTCTCCGGCCTTCCACGTCGACCATTTTGGGATCGGCCTGGTTCGAGAGCAAGATATGCACCACCTTGCCATGTTCTTGGAACGAAGCCGCGTGCAGAGCTGTCCAACCCGTGCCTGTCCAACGTATAAGGATTATTAGTGGGGCTTGCGTATATCACCGCGCAAAGGATCGCATACCTTCGTTCCTAGCTCCAACGTCAGCGCCTTTATCAAGCAGGTATGTCACCATCGTATCGTTCCCCCACAGGGCGGCTGCGCACAGTGGTGTTGTTCCATCTAAGATAAAAACATGCCAAACTCATCGTCAACCTTGGTCGAACGAGTTTGCTATCCGCCTCCTAATCTTTACGAGCGATTCCAACGAACCCTTCCCAGGTGTGTCAATGTGAACGCCGCTATCCAGCAAAAATTCCACCTAACGTGCAGCAACATTTAAAGTCATGCCTACAAGTTGACGAAGCAAATGTATACTCAATCTTGACCGTACCATGGCCCTGGACCCATTGGCAGCGGCCTCTGCTAAGTCAATGTGCGAGCGAATCACTCCTTCCTGGGCTTGCTGGTCACCTCTATCCGCCATGGTGTTCTTTCCGCTGCTTCGCACAAAGGACTAACAGACTTTTCTAAAGCAACGAAGCACCAAGCGACGTGATAGTTTTCTGAAACGGATAGCGACGCTTCGTACGTTGCATCTTAAGGCAAATAGAAATCACAGTAAAAGGTGTCAATAGATGCACCGAAGTGCGGCTACGGTGTCGTCAAATTTTCTAGGCACTTGGCAATGGATACTCGGTAAACGTTCGTTCCATGCATTGTTGTCTTGCGTCTGGACGAGCTGTGGAGGTGGCGTTCCACAAAACTTGGATCGACAATCAAGTTTCCTGCCACATCGAGCGATATCTCAGTTCCTATGTGCTGGTAGAGCCCCCACTGTTGCCAAGGCAAACGGCACATTTAGTGAAGTGTTTTAATTAATACGATAGAAAAACATACGCATAAACGCGTTTACGTACAAATTTTGGCCACCCCGGCACGATGTCGCCATCCATGACAACACGATAGCTCGTAGGAACACACCTGTCGTAATGCTGACGAAAGCTTGGATTTCCAACGCGAGGGCCACCAAAGTTGTACATGTTGACTTTGATGCTGAAGTTTACCGCCAGGTCATACGCAGCTAAGACTGCCAGTGCACCACCCATGCTGTGTCCTGTGATATACACTGACACGCCAGGATTTTCGTCTAGAATGAGGCGCGTCACTTCCTTTAGCTGGTCTCTGACAGACTCGTATGCAATCCAAAATCCTGAAATAAAGAAACCACAAATGATCATTAGTTAAACGCTACCATCGAAGGGGTTGTTATGTATAAGCCTGTGTACCTCGGTGCACCCGTGGTAGCGCCATGTTGAGTAGCGGAATTTTCGCTGCAACGTCTTCCACTTTTTCAAGGCACGATCTCCTCCAGCGAAGCCCTCTGGATTTGATCCATAGGACGTGCTGGTCAGCGCGTAAATTACTTTTCCAATTCTCCTTACTGGTCGTCCCTCGGAAGGAAATCACCAGGCGTCGGTGATCATCCTGGCTCCACGCAACAACCGCATGGGTGTCTGTGAGGTTGCTTCTAAGATGAGTGATAAGCTCGAATCCACATCGCTCTAGGGTTAGTTCTCCGTAACCAGAGGGCGATGGACAACCAGGAGGATCGAAGTATGCTTGATATGCCAGCTCCAATAACCACCCAGATGTCTCGACACAGAACAAATTCGACTCGGGTGTGAGGAAACCATACGAGTCTACACGTGGTTTCTCATCAACATTGAAAGCCGTCGATGTCAGTAAACCGGTGCTATCGCCCGCTAGTGGGGGCAAGTGAACAAACATCACCAGATACACATAAACGGACAAGAAAAGGAATTTGCCGAGAGACGAATGCCCAGTGTGCATCTTCGCAAAAGTGTGTACCGCGTCTTGGATAAATGCATCGTAGCCAACCAAGTACCATGCTTGGGCGAGGTAGAAAATCTGGACAGCTGACAGCACGGAGACGTAGATGAAGATAAGGAGCGTCTCGAGAACCAAAAACCGGTATGATAGCTGCTTAAAACGAGTGGCCATGTAGGGAAGCGCCTTTAGATGCCTCCCTGCTCGCGCAACAACTACCATGATCCACACGAGCCATTCCAAAATTAATCCAGTTCGAATAAACCCGAGCAGAACGTAAATTTCTTCGAGGCGAAAGTCACTGGCAGGCGGTGCCCCCTCAACTCCGACAAATAATTTGGGCATTCGCAGCATAGTCATGCTCAAGTCTACGGCAAATAGCATCAAGCCGAATACCAACTTGGTAGCAAAGGCCCATTTTCTTGACGAGAAATCTGCACTATGCTGATCCATCAGACTCAACCAGAAAGCATAGAAAAAGGCCTCCGCAAATGACTGGCACGTGATCGAAACAAACCGGGTGCGCATGCTCACAGAAGTGTACATTTCCGATACAGCATAGACAGGATTCTGCCAGAGCAATAACACGACCCCCACTCCCAGCAACCACTTTTGTACGGTAAGTACTTGACTCCATGATCCTCCATGAAAGTTCAGAACCGAAATAAACCAGCAAGGAAGCGCTAGGATAGATGCCAGAACCATCACCCCACGCACAACCACCTCACCTACGTGTATAGCTGGTTTTCTGTCGTAGTCATGACAAAGAAGTGCAAAACGTGAACGAAGTGAGTAACCACACAACACGCAATACAGCACAATGCAGATGTACGTACGTGTAAGCAAATTGATATACAACGTTTTTGCCAAAGACGTTTGGATACATGCCTCTAAAGGTCAAGGTGGCGTAGTATGCATCATATCCACTTCCACCCTGCAAAGGAAACGCAATGAACAAAACGTAGCGTTGTTACAATAGCGGCCAGCACTCACAGGGCATACAAAACTTTTCTTACCAGCCGATCAACATCTTGCGTTATCTCAAGCAACCTGACAATTTCACAAGGCCCGCCCGTTCGGCATTCAACCCAGGTACTTCGATTGCGCTCATTAATAATCAAATCCTTTGCAACCGGATTCATATCGTGATCAATGCCATACAATCTCGCGTCATAGGTCAAGACATAGCCCGCCTCTTGGTCTACTTCTTCGTCTTCAATCTCAGACACTCCTGAATCCTCATTCTCTAGGTTGTTCTTCGCCCTGGTTGCGTGTCGATCCATTTTCCACGCAGTTCCTACACGCTCCAGTTCCTGAAACGTATTGCTCTCCACAAGGGACGACAGCAAGGCCCCCGTCGTAGAAGTGTTCACCTGCTCTTGGACATCCAGTTTGATCTCAACTGAACCGGCGTATCTCGACACGTTGGCCACATATGCCACCCACTGGGCGATGTTCCTGGTTGTATCCACCTCGATACACGGCTCTCTTCTAGCTTGGTCAGGTCTGCACAGTCCTCCTGGCAGCTCGACCGCCTTCATGGATTTTAAAGTTGCACAACATTCTCATAAACTTTAAGAAAAAAAACCTTCACATCTGATTCTACCCCCATTTGCTCACCGTTTCAAGGTACCCTTTGCTCTGCAGGTATGGCAGTACCATTGCCAGCAGGAAGGCCAGGTACGTGACCCAGAGCACCGCCGTGGCGGCCCGAGACGACAAGGTCTCGAGCCGAATCTGTGGCTCGAATACATGTCTCTGTTTCTGATTCTGATTCGAGTCGGTGGCACCAGCCTCGTCCCCTAGTAAAGGCACGGTCTTGGACACCGCCGGCAGGCGCGAGTGCATCTCGTACGAGTCGCGGAAGAGCTCCGAGGACGCGTAGCCCGTGGACTGGAACAGCAGGGGGCGGTACACGCGGTCCCCCTCGGCGTCTCCGCCGCCGCGAGCGGCGCCGCGCGGCCGGTCGGACGGCCGCATCTTGGATCTGATCTGATGCGAGCGATATAAACGCGAGTTTTGGCCAATGGCACGGAGATCTTGCGACCATCGAATTTAGTGTCGCGCTACATCAAGTTGAAGTTGCCTTCAACTAGTGCCTACAGGAAGTTGCCCCAGTTCTGGTCGGGGGCACGAGTGGCCTCGGGCGCACGGACCTGCTCGAGCTGCTGCGTGCGCGAGAATGAGGCCAGGCGGTCGGTGGGGATGCTCACGTCCTTGTGGAAGCTCGTCGTGGACCTCACGTCCGGTGCGAAGGTCGTGGGATCTGCCGTGGTGAACGCTGCAGCGTCGAGTGCTGGCGACTGGGCTGGGAGCGCTGTGGAGCCGCCTGTGGTGACTGGCTCAGCCGTTGCCGCTGTGGTCGTGTGCGTGTTGCAGACCTGCACGTGGTCTCCGCCGAAGAGACGCGCTGTATCCTTCGGCCATTTCTCGAGCTCGCGGATGTTGTCACGAGTTGAACGGACTTCCAGAACGCCAGACCAACCTGCCGATACGGAGTCTAGATTCATCGTCAACGACCCCGCTACATACGACCCCCATCGTGTCTGCGTGAGCATAGCAATCTGTAGAGTAAAGGCGATGGTGTGAGTGCTCGGCTTCGCATGACTTGTGAAAATTCCGGGGTTGTTCAACGTACGTGGAAGCTCATCGGTAGCTCGAGAAGCAAATCAGAGATAGCGGCGATCTTCGCGTCCATGCAGTGAAGTGCGCGTTGATATACACTTAGCTTGTCACTGCTTCTTTCTGACGACTGGACGCGCCACAGTAAACTCGAGTTGGCGCTGACAAAATTTAGCAGCACGCCGTTAGCGCTGCATTGAACAACACGGTAATGGGGCATGACAAATGGGTAAGAGGCGTACCTTTGCCAGCAGTGTTGAAAGAACGCCGCAGTAGCGAATTCAGACTGTGGGAGTCGAAGTAATGTGTCGAACTGAAGTACAAAACGATTACTGAACGCCAGACCGATCGGAGTGGGGGGTACTTCGTCTGCAGGATTGGCTCCCATATCGTCGCCATCTTGGCTGGGTTCTTGTACGAGCACTGCTTTTACCAGGAAGATAGCCTGGGTGAACCTGCACAAGCGGAACCGTTTTTCCGCTTTCATGACACCAAATGGTGGCAGGCTGGTACAGCCTCCACTTGTGCCAGCGCTAACGGTCTCTCCAGCACGCAGTAAGCGAAGCGTTAAATCCTTTGAATGGTCGATGCACTGAACAACGCTCACGCCTCCAAGGGGGCGAAGCTGAAGTTCCAGGTCGTTGAGTGCCCACGTTGTAAGGTTGCAGCAGCTAATCTCGAGCGCAATCATATCTTCTTTCTCCGTAAACGGGTGATAATACGAGATCCGAATGCACACTGGATCAGCGCTTCCCGTAATGGTAATGGCCTCATGATATTCGTGACCTCGTGTGAAATCCGAGTACTTTACTTCACCGCTCTCATTTAAGTGTTGCCTCGGCAAAAAAACAGTTCGAGGGTCAAATATCTCTTTGTGTGCATCTGGTACCACTAGCGAATCTGATGTAGCTGGATTTGACAGAAGAACCATGACATCCTCAATACTGGAAAAGTACATACAGCAGTATTAGACACGTTACTATCTACAAAAATAGTGGTTTGACGTACACACGACACTGCTGGGCTGTGGTTGCTGGTGCAATTCCTGACGCTGATATCGCTGCAATCATTTTTTCGCACATCTGACAAAATTGAGGCTGCATTTCGGGCATATACTGGGCTAGAACCGTGATGCAGTCTCCGAGCACCATTAATGCGTCAACGGTATTGGCATCTCCCGCCCGTTTTCGACTTGCGGGTGTCTCCTCTTCAGTCCCACCACATCCAAGCAAGCCATTGTCGAAAGTCGCACCCTCCATCTCGTCGTCGTCATTCCAGATAGCAGTAAAGAGCCGCCCAGTTTCATTTTGTAGCTCTCGCACCAAAGGTTCGAACGGTACATGTGATGAGTAGTTACGATACAGGCGCACGCCAACCCAAAGTATCTGGAGACGAGCGCTTTGGGAGGCAATTTGGCCCATAGTTGGGAATAATTCCTGCTGAAAAAACTCGAGCGACTCACGAAGTGCTAACTCAGGGAACGCAAGCATTCCCTGAAAGTGTGATGCGAGTAAACTCGTATAATACACGATGTTTTCGCTGATCTCACAGGACCGACGATACGCCTTCGGTGAAGTGGTAGAAGAACCACCTAATTTCAGCAGCAATAGTCCACGAAACACTCTTAAGGCGATGAGCTGTGATATTTGATGTTCAATAGCTGAGCACCGAGGTGGTGAAGATGATTTTGATGTCTTAGCAAGAGATTGAAAAAGTGCGCGAAACACTTCCGAGCCATTTGTGCGCGGAGATAATCTCGAGAACCCCTTTTGTTGCCTAAAAAATGTCATCGTGCACAAACCTTGAAGTAACTGAAAATCCCGATTGGCAATAACGTGCGAGGCAATCGTATCCATAAGAGCTTGCACGAGGTCTCGACGGTCTTTTTCCTGGTCCATAAGATAAATAGCTTCTGTTGTACGCACGAAAAGAGACTGATGATTCACTCCCGACAGCCACGCGAAGGTTTTCACGAGCATGACGCACAACTCATGTTTGAGCTCAGCAACATTACTGTTACCAGAGCTTTTGTTTGCAACGTAACACTGTGCGATAAGGTGGTTAGCTAGTTGAGCAGCCCAGCACATTCGAGTGAGTGCTTGTAAAGGGTGCGACAGCAAAATGAAGATGGCTCGGCTCATGCTGGTGGCCTGCGCTAGTGATGCTTTCCTCGATATCGTAGGAAAGGCCCAGGATTCAAGCAAATCGGTCACCAGTTCATCAACTCGAACAGGTTCAGTAGACGCATGATTTTCTTCATCATCATCTGTACCGTCGGCATTAGTCTGTTCGGTATCAATCTCAATGTACGGGACACTAACACTTGGGCACCGAGCACCGCTACGCTCCATCATTGTGTATAGCAGCATGGAAATCCAAAGTAGGGCATCTGGTTGGTGCTTCATGGGTAGCGCGCGTGCAGCACCAATCAAAGCTCGAATACGCGGGAACGCGTGCTTGTATATCACGGAAGACACATCGTCCATCGGAGCTTGTGATCGAATTGCTTCTCGGCTACTTGTAAAAAATGGGGCCAAAGTGCTAGACCGAGCAAACAACTTTGCTAGAGCCGTAAACGCTGCTCCTGCAGTCCATTCTGCACTCTGTGATTGTTCGTCGACGGACACTGCGTGGAATATCAACTTCCAGCAGTCATTCACCATTGTTTCGACATCTTGCTGGCAGCAAATGCGCGCCTCATGCGACTCAAACGGGAAAACAAATAGTCCGGCTCCCGCAACATGGATTGCCACATCCAGTGTCAATATGGACAGGGTCTCGATGGCACTGCAGCGGACCTCGACATCCTCATGTGTCAGGATCGATCGCAGCTTGTTCATCGGCTCCCTCTCGGGTGAGAGTAAGAACCCCAGGACGAGAGGCACGGGAACACTTCCTAGAACTGAGATCGCGGCTGCCAGTGACGACGTGTTTTCAGAGTTTCCCAGCTCGGTCACCACTGCTTCCAAGACAAACCTCCACACTTCGTGAGTTGAGCACCTTGGGGCGATCCCAGCGAGTTGAAACCCGACAGCTTTCATGGCTGCGCTACCCTCAGGCTTCAGACTTTCCTGCAAAGTTTTAAAACATAAGTTTACGCGTGCATACAGATAGCGACTAGAACCTACCTCCAAGGCATCGCGAAATTCACGCAGGGTCAGCGCATTGGGTCTCGCAGAGGCGAGCTGCACCAATTTTTGCACATGTGCCAATGCTCTCTTCGCACTTGCAGCGGATTCCCCGCCAACCCCGAGACTCTCCTGCAGCATCCTGGTGCAGCCAACGAATGCCCCTTGCTAGCGATCCTCTGCGTCCTTTTAGCGACGACCGTTGATCGCTGGCACTGCCAGTGCACAATCAGCTAAGTATAGTGAGTGCGTTGCTGTTGTCCGAGATCCTTTGAAAACACTATTAGATGAGTGAATTGGCGATTGGTGAGACCCACTATATAGGCTTGCTTTGGCGGAAGATCTACCTATCGTCGACGAATCCAAGCCATTTCGCTCGCAGTGTTACTTTAATTTCAGCATCGTCAAAGGTAAAGTTGATAACTTACGGAAAGTGGTCTATTGAGGTCTATTGAGGTCTATTGAGCTCAATAGACAACTTTCCGTAAGGTATCTACTTTCACATTGGTTTTATTATGTGATGGTAGTCCTGAAAGTTCCTCCGAACCAGTATTTTGCGATGGCGAAAATCGCCCTGGTCCTGCCGGGTACTTTGGCATTACTCGAAAACGTTTTCTCTGGATTTTATCCAGGAGTCCGGTCCATCCACAGAGTTCTGTTGATTGTTGTGTCGTTGTTTTTGTGTGTGCGTCCGTTGAAATAATAGCATAAACAGTTTATATGTCTGTCATAAAGTTGCAATTGTTTGTTGATTGTCACTTGCACCACCAGCCACCAGAAAGAAAATGCGGTGCGTCCAGACACTAAGTGCACAACTGCCACATTGTAGTAAGCAGCGCTATATCACAATGATAGACAAACTACTCGTCCCATCAAGCGAAGAAATACTGCCCGATTTTGGAACTTCGCAGCTTCTCGAATCGTGCACGGAAGACGGATTCTTGAATAGAGTCCATGGAAATGTACGGCGCGATGAACTCGTGCTCCAGGGGGATAACTAGCAGGGCCCCATAGGAACAGAAAGCTATATCCGATGAGGAGAACGTGCCACCAGCGAGGAAGCGAGACCCAACAGGACCTTCGCCAAGTTTTTTCTCGGCCTCAGCAAGGATATTTTCGATCCGAAGCCATGATCACTCAGCGGACCAGCTTGATATTCATCGCCCGCATCAGGGCCAGTCTCAAGGCAGGATACAAAACCCGAGCAACAGATCGCAGCACTAAACCATCAATAAGGTCTGTTATAACCTTCTTGCTTGCCTTGTCACTTTGAAACCACCTGTATCTGAGGCATTATGTCAGTCAGAAATATATTTCCGCCGCAAATTTCAAAACCAGCTTCTTACCGCAACAGCGACTATGGGGTCCAAGCTTTGCGTCAAAGTAGCTCTCGAGCTGCTTAGCACTCTCATTGGGGTGTAGTTTGGCGGCATCCCGTGCACAAAACGCAGCAATATCTTTATTGTCGGTTGCCAAGAACAACGTTTTGGTGCACCACGTCACATACTAAGTAAATAAAAAACGGAGCTCCCCCAGGTCTTTGTAAAACAAATTTTGATTAGACTAACGAGGGTAGCCAAGCTCAAACTATTCAGCAAAATGAAAAGTATGCTTGGCTGATTTAACCCTACTAGCCAATCAAATTCCATTTTTAGAAAGCTGGGAAGCAGTTTGAGAGTTTGGCGCTGCCAAGTTGATCAATGGACAGCTGACCGCATTGGTGGAGTGAAAGTCAGCACATTTCATCGTGTCATAATGAAGGTTAGTGCTGTGGCAGAATGCAGCACTTCACAGGAACCTGCGTACGTGCTAGTCCCAATAAGTTCGTTACCTACAATCGACCTATCCAAGTCTGTCGGTGCAGAGTTGTTACCCCAACGTCTCGATGCATTCATTTTCTATAGCGTGGAAAGATTCAATAAGGCCCTGATGTTGGCATCTGTGGTGTCATTGTGCATGAACATCGCGGTTGTAGTGGTGACAGAATCGACCGGCCAGTGCCTATCGCTCATCAGTCTTGTTCTGGGATTATCTATAATAATTGGAGGCATATGCACATTACGCTTTGACATCGTTCGGTTGGCACTGCGTACATTTGAGTTCTGGTCCTTTTTCGTGATTCTGTCATTGACGTCGATAATGTATGCAGCGTTTGTTGGCGATTTGCGCATCCCTCGGATACTTCTTGACTGGTGCGCATGCCTTGAGGCAGTATTTCTCGACGCCCAAGTTCATAATCTTCGTAACCACGTTATTGGTATAGTAGTTGCCATCGCGCCCGTATCTGTTATGCTTATCTGGTCTATGCTTGGAAGAATTTATGGAGGCACAAGCTTCACCATCCTGACGTATGAAAATCACAATGGCCACTTCAACCTTAGCACCTTGGATATCATGGGCAATGGGCTTGTTACGCTCATACTGCTGTTCATTAAAATCGGCTACAGAAAACGTCAAGTGCTGCGCTCGGATTTTAGCGGTACTCGAGTTGACTGTGCTATTCTACGAGTAGGGCTTAAGATGGAATTGATTCCAACACAATCTGGTCGACGGCAGTCGAGAATATATTCCAGCATGAAATCTTGTCAAGCCGTAGGTGCAGGGCCTTTGTCAGTTCGCCCTAGAATCATCCAGAAAGTAACCTCTGTAGACATCAACACGGTCTTTGTTTCCAACTACGTGATTTTCCCGATAAAGTCTACAGCACATGTGCAAATTTCAGTGACCGTACTTATTCTCATTTACGCTGTTGGAATAACTGGATTATTGCTTTCACTCATGGTAATTGTGAGCGAATGGAGTCCTGCAGCGGCAATCACTAGCAGCACACCGCAAGTTCAAACTTATTCGTGGATATCTCTTGCATGCACCATTGCTTTTGTAACGCCGTTTGCCGCTCTATATCATCGTGAGCTACTCCGAATGTTGATATTTTCCTTCGACTTTGCGTTCTACAGCTTTCAGATCACATCGTCCAACGTTTGTGTGGCAAGCTTATATCGATGGAACTCATCTCACAACATTGCAATGGTGGTGTGGTGGATCTGGGCTCACTGGGCTCTTACGATAGAGGCACTGACGCCAGTCATGAGAAAGAAGTTGTGCCTGCGACTGTTCTACGCTGGACCAGTCATTGCTCTAGTTCTCATCATTCACGTAACTATCGTGTCTGGCATTTTCTTCATGCAAAATGTAAACCTACCTGATGTTATTATCTGGGAGGGAACGGTTTGGAGACACTATGTCAAAGTGTCCGTGCTGCCGTATTACTTCAGTCGTGTCGTCACGCTATTGTTATGGTGTCTCCGCCTAGTGTGGCGCCTATCGAAAGCATCCGACGGGGATATGGCTCTAATTCGAGCTGCAGCCAGTTATGAAAGCTGCTTTGTCAACGTTGAGCCACCGCACGCCCTGCAATCCCTCGCACCGTCTTCTTCCAGGCTCGTTTCGGTAGCGCCTTATAACCCCCCAGCAGGTCCAGCTCTGTGAACCCGACCTAAAGCGTCAGCTTCTCCTTACTCAGCCTTCAGCAATACTTCACAGTCAGTAAATATTTTGCTGACGGACCAGTTGTGCATCAAATCGAAAAGTCTCCTCCTTTCGTCAATCATCGGCCGTGATGCTACTAGCGGTGGGGCCGGCCGCGCTGCTGCTGGGGCCGGCGTCTGCGGCCTCCGTGGGGCGCATCTTGCACTTCTCAGACGTGCACCTCAACATCTCCGAGTCCTTCTCCGCCGCGGACAGCGCGCGCGCCCCCATCCGCTACTTCGCCGACGCACCGCTGCCGCTGCTCGAGTCCGCGCTCGAGTACGCCAAGGAGCGCGTGGTGGGCGAGCCGCAGCTCTTCCTCTACACTGGGGACCACGCGGCCCACGGGCAGTTCTCGGACGAGTACCTCGCCAAGGCGGTGCAGGCCAACGTGCAAGCCATGGAGAAGTACTACCCGCCTCAGAGCGGGAGGCTGGAGACCACCGCCATCGTCGGCAACGCAGACGGGAGTGAGAGATTAGTTGGGGGCTACTAGTTTTGAGAGATATCGGGGGCTAACGTTGTGCTGGGACAGACCCGGACTATCACATGGAGGTGACGGACCCGGAGAGGGAGTCGAACCCGTCCATTGAGGCCATTTCGGCGGTGTGGGAGGACTCGTTGTCTGCTGCCAATATGGATATGCTGAATCGTCGAGGGTATCTGAGCTACGCTCTGGATGAAAAGTTGACAGTCATCACGCTGAATACAGTGCCCTACTCGGTGGGTGGTGCTGGCTGCGGGTGCTGACTTACTGGCATTGACCAAATGGATCTTGCTGCTCTTGTGTAGCCAAGTCATTTGCCTGATACGTCGCGCCAGCCAGATCCGTTTGGACAATTTGCTTGGCTAGACAAAATCCTTGCAGAGCTGCAGAGTGCGGGAAAATTTGCGTACATCGCTGGGCATATCGCGCCGATTGTGGACTCGTACGGAGGTAACCCGCAATGGCATACCAAGTACATTGCCAGGTACAAAGAGATTGTTGGCAAGTATTCTGACGTGATTAAGGCGCAGTTTTTTGGCCACGTGCATAGCGTCGAGTTCCGAGTGCCCGTGCCGTCACTTGATAGAGAAGACAACGCCTTCCAGCTATTGCCGATGTACATTACGGGCTCAATCTCGCCGCTGTTCGGCAACAACCCTTCCTTTATGGTCTGGGATTATGACACCGGGACGTACGAGATCCTAGACTACACTGTGTATGCGTCTTACATCGCTGAAACCGATCCGCAGCTGGATTGGAAGCTTTTGTTTAAAGCAAGCGATGCCTACGGTCTCAAGTCGCTGTCCCTGACGGAACTTTCGGCTTTTGTGCAGCGAGTCGAACATAACGTAAGCTTGGTGGAGGAATACTACTGGAACATGAAAGCCCGTTCGCCCAACGCTCGCCCATGTAAGGACATTGTCTGTCATGCAAAGACGCTGTGCACACTGAAGTGGTGGACGACGAAGGGCGAGTTTCTAGCCTGTGTCGACACCGTCCAGACGATGGCTACCGCACGCGTATATGAAAACGACCAGACGCCTACATCACCCGTTCAGGCAGTTGCCACAGCATCTTCCGGTTCCAGTTCCTCACAGAACGACCTACGGTCGAAAGACGTGTACATGACTATCGCGGCCACAGCTATTGCCACTATTGTCGCAGTGCTATGCGTCGCCGTGACTTTTCAAGTACTAAGGCGCACCGGTATCCTGAAAAACCGCGCGCAGTACGACACCGTCGCTACACTCTAATTGCACTTGTACATGCAGAGTCCACATTTGCCCTCGCCGCAAACAGAAGACAACAACATTAAAAAAAGCTGTTCCAATCAAGTTTTCAGCTCGTGGAGAATCTGGTCCTTGATTTTTGTGTGTGTTCCTACTTGGTCCAAGCATCTATACAAACGAAACGGGCGCTCACATGAGCTTGAGGTGGCCGGTGACCTCGTCAATCGCCTTCAGCGGCGCGGGTCCAATGCTCAGCACCGTCTTGCTGTCGGGAGCAATCTGCGTCCGGCCGGCGTCAACCTGTCAGCGTCGCCAAGCAAACACCCGTCAGCAACGCTCTCCCCGCCACTCCCGTCCTCGACTTGGACGCACCACGACGTAGTTGACGAGTCCGTGCTCGGCTGCCTTCTCGGCGAGCGCGAGCATCTCCTCCTCCGAGTCCACCTTGAGGCAGACCTTGGCCTGGCCCAGCATCTCCCAGGCGCGGACGGCGTCGGGCGTCCGCTTCACCGCGCGCTTGTACGCGCCCAGCGTGGCGTGGCAGCACTGCGCCGCGATCTTGCCTACAGGCCCAGCAACGTCCGCGTCACCGCCCGCCTCACCGGCGGCATAAAGTACCCAAAAGTCCCCCACCTTTGCCCATTTTCAGGTCCGTGCGTACGCACATGACCATTTTGTGGGGCACCCAGCTGGCCGAGTCTGCGCCCTCCCAGTCCTCTGACGAGCCCGAGGAGGACCTGGACGAGGCCTCCGAGCGCGACTCGGCGGCGGCCTCGCCGCTCTTGCGGTCGTTGCCGCTGGTCCCAGCGCTCTTGGCGTCGCCCAGCAGGTGCGTGGACACGAAGTAGTGCGCCACCGCGCCCAGCACGAACGCAGCTGTGCACTTCCACGCGACGTCCTCCATGCTTTGGTGCTGATAAATTGGATGGAGCAATAATGGCGAGTCGCAAATAAGAAATTTAGGGTTCGGAACGTAAATTAGGCGCTGATATTTCGATACATCACGGCCAACTTACGGTATCCCTTCGTATGGATACGGCTTTGCAGATACATGTACTTGTTGTTCTTTGGTTATTAACCACATTAACCGTTACCCAGTGGTTAATACCTGCGCGCAGACTCGAGCTCGGACACACAGGCTTTGAAGTCTTCCGACGTGGAGTACCATTGCGTGGTGCAGAGCCACTTGGACTGGCACGCGACGTCCTGGCATGACGACTGCAGATACGACTGTGCCTTAGAGTTGTAGTAATATTGTACCAGTAGCGCCGAGTCGGACGCCGCGCGATCCACAAACGCGTTGAGCTCCGATGTTCGCAACGAACTCACGCCGTACTCCGTGCTGGCTGTGAAGAGCGGCTGCCAGTCGAGCTCTTGGCTGTCGGACGAGATATTGGTACCGTACACTGTGAAGTCCAGCAGCTCGTACGTGGTGGCGTCGAAATCCCATATCATGAAGGCCGGATTGTTGTCGTAAATGGGCGAAATGGCAGCCGACATGAACAGCGGTACGATCTCAGAGCCTTCTGCATCTTTTTGTGCTTGTTGTTCGGAGGAGAGTGGGACGCGGAACTCAATACTATGCACGTGGGCGAAGAACTGGGCTTTGATGGTGCTAGCGTACTCGCTCACGATCCCTTTATACGTCGCGATGTATTCAGCCTCCCACATCTGAGCACCGCTGTACGAGTCGATGATAGGGGGAATGTGCCCGACAATGTAAGCGAACTTGTCCGCATTCCGAAGCTCCAGGAGTGTTTCGTTGAGCCAAGCAAACTGGCCGAAGGGGTCCGACATGTTTGTCGTGTTTGGGGTGTGACTTGGCTGCGTGGCATAACAGGATAAACCAGGATAAGGATAGGCTTTATAGCACAGAGCTTACGTTGTAACTTACTGAGTAGGGTACTGTGTTGAGTGTCAAAACAACAAGCTTGTCGTCAAGGTCGTACGTCAGGTAGCCGCGGCGGTTGAACCAATCAAGGTTGGACTTGGGTAATGTGTCTTGCCACGCCGCTGATATCAGTGAGATCGAAGGGTTTACCTCTGTTTCAGGGTTTGTGATGTTCATCGTGTAATCAGGAGCTAATATGTGGAATACATGACGCAACGATCGTCAACGTAAATTCTTCTGAGTACTTCGTCAGAATATGGTAGGCACTTACATGTGTCGGCGTTGCCCATCAGAGCGGTAATGTCTAGGCTTGTGTCATTGTCCACTGTCGCGTAGTAGTGGGCCATGGTTTTGACGTTCGTATCCACTGTCTCAGCAAGGAATTCATCGGACAGATCACCATGCACGACGTGGTCTCCAGTATAGAGGAAGAAGTCTGGATCGGGCAACAGCTTCTTGGCAAATTCGAGCGCGGACTTCAGCAAAGTGATAGGAGCATCGTCTCCGTACTCGAATTGCATTTCCTCGGATTCAGTAGCGTTCAATGACTCGGAAATATTGAGGTGGACATCCGAAAAGTGAAGTATATGCTTGATATCTTGGGAGCTTGCTAAACTTCGATCGTAAGAATTTGAGGGCCGAAGTCGGGACGACGATAGAGCTTCAGCTCCAGCGAAGGATATTACCGCCAACAAAATCGCGAACATTGCTACCTCAATGATGTAGTTTGTGTGACCTCTTTTGAGGAAATTGAGTTGTGGCAGTAAGCTCGGTCGGGGCACTGAAAGCTTACTACTACTGTAGTAGTATTATATATGCATGCACTGCATGCATGTATAATAAAGGGCAATTGCACTGCATGCCATGCAGTGCAATTGCCCTTTTAGGTGAATGCTCCAGCCTGTATGTGGTGCTTCGTGCCGAGTGATGCGCTGACTTGTGATCCACTCGCCGTCAGTCCTACGCCTCCCTGCCTCAGGGAGATTCAACACGATGTGCCAGGCTGATCGTGAGAACGGTACGGTCAGCTGGGTATCAGAAGTACCTCGCACAAAACTCTGGGGACAAGAAGGTTTTGCAAACTAGGCTCTCCGAAAGGTATGATATCGGGAAACTCAGCGCTCGGCAATCTGCATGTTCGATCTCATTTATTCATTTATTTCTGCAGACTCGCTCGTTGCAAATTAAAAATTCAATTTGAGATTCAATCATTGAATCGTTGTTGGGTGTGCCAAGCATTCGAAGAGAACGCTTTTCCCGACTTCATGCACATTGTACTTCGCTAATAAAATAAAGTATAAGGTTCTTGGGGTGCAGCTCTGAGATTGATTTGGTGCGCACCAAGAGAGCGTCATCGTAAACTGTCCGATGGATTACTCTATCACAGTCAAACGGGCTTGTCCATGCCAACAAACGGACGATGTTGCTACCACCGAATTTAGACAGACATTATTTCATCAATGAAGGTACTTCAGCCCCGGCTTTGACATTCTCAAAACAGATGCGAAGATCCTCACCCATTAAGTGGGAAAACTATTTTATCTCCGGTTTGGTGTGTGCAAAATACATCATCCTGGCTCAGTCTTTTAGACTCATTTCTAGATTTGGGAATCGTGCGACTTAGCGAATTCGGGGCGAGCAGAACTATTTTGGTTTTGGTATCCGTATTCGGTGATACCAATTTTTTCTTACCGAAAAAGCACGTATATTGAAGTTAAAGCTGAACATCGCGAGCTGCCTCCTTACCTAAGAAAATCAAGGCCTTGTGAAGGAAGCGCATCCGCAAGTACGGTACCAACTTGTAAATCGAATCGTCCCATTGCGCGTTACTGAGCAGTATTTCGAGTACTGGTATACACCACACTCCACATGAGCTGCCACCCCAAGCTCCACTTTGTAGTCAGCATTAAGGCCGGTGGCGAGAGCATGCTCCTTGACAATCAAATTAAAAAGCAAAAGGACTCAATTGAAGAGCAAGTAGTGTCAGCTCTCGATCTTCACAAGAACGCGAGGGGCGACTTCCAACCCGGTGATATTCAGCAAGATACTGTTCTTCGGCGTAATTCTGAAGCGTGATGAGTGTCGAAAGAAGCTGATCTATAGTGAAGGAATCGTTAATGATATCCTTTAATTTTCCCCACTTCGTTTCGATCCTGTTGTTTGTGTTGTTGGTGAGGTGTGGTATGTTTCCACGCTTGTAGGCAACCCATTCATCTTGTGTACTATCCCAGTTCGTCGTGAACGTTTGATAGAACTCATGTGATATATCACCACTAACTGCAGTCACCAAGGCTCCTTTCGCGTCATCGTATTCGCCCTTGTTCGCAACATACACTAGCAGCCGAACCAGGCTTTTAACTTCCTTCTTAGATGCAGGTGCTAGACGTGCCGCCTGCTTCTTCAGCCACGTTATTACATGCCACTGACACAGGAGTTGACGCGCTTCAGGCAGCTCGTCTCGGAGAACATCTTTTTCGTGGACAGCTTTGTTGGATATTACTACCTGAATCTTGGCCCAGTCTGGATTGTTCGCTTTGAAAATCTAACAACGCGCCGCAGATTGTCCTTATGCTCGCTGTTTACAAGTGCATGGTGAACATATTGACCCTGTCGGATTCGTTAGATCAGTATATTATGATACACAACAACTATCACCTCATCTACATCGATACCTTCCCGAATACGTCATGCACTAGGAAACTGAACAGCTTGTAGCGGTTCACATTCGTGTCATGCGTGGAATCAACGATAATCACCTCCGGAAACGCCTTGAATAACCCCTTCATTCTAGCTGTCTGGAAAGTTGCAATTCGTGCAACGTTCGTCTCGCAATCCACCAGTATATTAGCCGAAATTCCACCGTATTTACAGAATTCTTCCAGCACTGCAAACGCGCGCTGTGCTTCTGTCAGGTCCGCTTGCTCTTCGTTTCTATGCCGTTGAACCATGTTGTGAACGTCCCGCAAAATGTTTTTTTTTCCTGTACCAAAAAACAAAAGATTACTCACAGACATATGAGAGTGTACCAATTTTATACCAAAAATAAGAGACCATTACCTGTGCGTTCCCGTAGATACTACAGTATCCCCTGTGCGTTCGCGCCAGCCTTGCGCAACACCTTCACTCTTCCGACAACTTGGGGTCCTTCACCGTTCTATTTTCTGCATAGTTTTTCCAGATGTGCCTGTTCAAATTGTGGTTATGAAAACCTGAGGGATTCACGCGCAAATACCAAGACCCACTGAGTCGGGCAGTTACTCGCACGTTAACCCTCGCGTTGCACTTGGTGTCACGGATGTTGTTGTGATTGGGCTTTCCTTTTCCGCGAGGCTCATAGGGTTGCCCGTGCGTGCAAACCAACGTTTTTGAGTATGTAATCCACTGTCCCGGTATCAATGTGAGGCGTTTCCTTTGTTTTTTTCCTTCCCGTCTTCTTGAATTCGCTTTTTGCAGGATCTGCTTATTTCGAAGGAGAACCGACGTGCTTGTACGCTTAGAGAACTGCTGATATGACTGGACTTGAAATTCATCGAATGCTTCATGAAAATTTCCCCAAGAGTCTAAGGAGCTTTTGAAACCGTGGAACCATGCAGGTTCTGCGCGTTTGGCTTGAAGGTCATACGTTCGGTTGGAAATTCGGTGTAAATTCGGGTGTAACTTGCACAGAATCTGACTGCCAATCTTGTCATCTGCGACTGCGGCATCGTCTTGTTCACTCTCAGCGTTGCCAGCAGCATTATTGCCGGCGCCTTGACAAATCTCATCGACAACACCACTGTCGTCACTGCTGCTCCGGGCAGAAGCCGCATTATCTTCGTAGTCCGAGTCGTCGCTATTACTTGAAGACGGCTCGCGATCAGCTTCATCAAGAACAGACAGCACCTCTCCCAGTGCGCCGTTGTCGGAGTCAGAATCGGGCTCAATCTCAAACATCTCACGCGCCTCACGTGTTTCACGCTGCTCGATCCTTCTCTGATCCAATGTGGGACTACCGCGCATACCAACGTCTTCTTGCTCTAGCATGGCAGCTGCATGTCGCGTAAGCTTGCTTCGACCGGACAACGCAAATCGAACAGCTTGGTCGTCAAGGCGTCGTCGCGCAACATTCTCCGCGCGATGTGCCTCCAGCAGCCCACGGTTGGGTACAGTCCGTGTGCGCAACTTCCAAAATCAGCGTGGGCGTCATCTCTTAGCTTGCGCTCTTGGTTGCGTGCTCGCGTTCGGTCTTGCTCCGCGCTGTCACGTTGCGCGCATGTCACCCCAGCATGGAAGTGGTGATACGGCACGCGTTGCAGCTATATACATTGCGTTAGAAAGATCGATTAACAGAGATAATGACGTTGATAAACGCACAGTATCCGAATCCGTTGTGCGAGCCATGTGCTCGGAACTTCCGACTTGCTACTGATCCCGAGGGGGGGAATCGACGAATGCCAATGATTTGGATTCGGCGCTAATTTGTCAAAAATCGACGACCGGCCACCGTAAGGAAATTTATCTTCGTTTGCGCCCGAAGTTCAACCCCACCCACAGAAACTGGCTTGATCTGATTCACCAAACGTTCACATGATTTAACCACATTCACACCGATTTTGTTCTCCAGATTCGGTGGTAGCAGCGTCTCCCGCCAACAAACTGCTCATTCATCAATTCCTCTCCTGTGACAGGAGAGAATCAGGAGTCCTGTCAGGACGCCTGATTCAAGAGTCTTGGGCCTCGGGCCGAGGCGGGCCAAGACCTTTGCTAGCACAGCAGTTTACATGATGGCCAAGTTTGCTGAGAGAAGTCACCAGTGGGGTCAGGGATGGCAGAAAAAATATGGAAGGATTTATTCGATATAAAAATATCTAAAAAATATTTTTATTTTTATTCGATTTTTATGCATTAATCCCAGCTAAATCAGATCACTTGGAGCTCCGAAAACACTGTTGCTATCTGAATACTGGCCCCATCTCACAGAGACACCGCAGCTCAAAGCATCCGAAGCTGAAATGTCCTTGCGGTGGCACCACGGATTAGAGTCGCTGTCGGTGCTGACACTGGTGGTTATGTATAGTTCTCTACTAGAAAGCGGCTGTGAGCCACTAAGGCCTTCGTTTCCCACCGCCGACCATGCCGATCGAGATTAAGAGTTTAACGCGTCCATCAGCACGAACCAGCGGGGTGAATCAATCAAGTATCGCAAGGGGGGCTTAGCCAGCCCTGCTTGCGGCAAAACTTGCGTCGGGCGGTGGCATCGCGGTCGCGAGAAGGTTGTCTGCAAGTATTGGGTTGAGCCGAATTGAGCGCGGGGATCAGATTATGTCCGATACAAAACTGAAGATTTTAATTTCCGTACTTAAACTAATAAAAATGAATGCATATTTATATTCTATTTTTTTGCGGGAAAAATATTTAAATATTTTTACTGCCATCCCCACTGGGGAAGCGTACTTGAGTGGTATACATGTAGTAGAAACTACTTTCCATAAAAGCAATACATGCACTACATGTAGTAGTAATTTTCAGGAACGACCCAGCAGTAAGTATATTACGATAAGAACATTTACACTCTTCATCTGTAATAGTGGTGCATCTGAGCCACTGTATTGCGTTCTTCACAGAGTCAACACCGTTCATTCTTGTTTAAGTATCGGTTGCGTAGGATGCTCAGGCAAGTTGCCTGAGGCAGCGCAGCAGCATGCCCGTCCAGCGAAAATAGTTTTGAACTTAACTCTTCGAAGGCTTAGAGCCGGCTCGAGCCCAGCTCGTTGAACTGACGAATCTCCAACTTCTTCGCCAGAAGCGGGGCCATGTAAGAACCAAACGTGGCGTAAAATGGGTTGGCTACGTGAGCCTTGAGGCTCTGCTCAGCATTACAAAGCGAAAGGTTAACAGCATTACAGAGCGAAAGGTTAATATCGTAACCAACAAGCAATAACCAATTAACAGCACTTTCAGTGCAACGTACACCCTTATTCTCGTAGCGCTCAACGATGGTCCACTTGCGCGAGTCTTTGTGATCTTGCATCACGTGCCAATTGAGGGTACCCGCATCCTTCACATACACAGTCGAGGCCTCGACCAGCTTGCTGCGGATTTTCTCCTCAACCTCCTTACCCTCCTTGGCATACAAATGGCAGACAATTGTATAAACCATTTTGCAGATTTTCCTTGTTTAACGAGCTCGGTAAATGGGGAAATGACGGGAAGGTCGAGTATACACTTACTGTAGTTGAAGATGGTGAGCTTGAAATGTTTACGACGACATTTTGATTCAATATTTGCGATCGATGAGTCACAGCCCACGCAACCTCGCAGAAAAGTTTTTGGCGAAAGCACCGGTCCACCACATTCACCCCCACCCTGGAACCAAGGATCTTAATCCTATTTCATGCCGGGACTTGAACCAGAATCGCAAACTTAAACAGATTTCCCCCTCCCTAACATACGCGAGGTAATAGCAGGCAGCATACGATACTAGTAGATCAAGTGGAGCCTTGCAACGCGTTGACAGCCTCATTCTTCCGCTCTGTGCGAAAAATACGGAAATGTACACACTCGTGTGCTTCATCTCGTAGGCAGCCATGACAGTTTTGATCACGGCGAATATCACTACGACTTGCACGCGCATCTGCAGAAGCTTCGTCGTCGGAACTAATAGTCATGACACGCATGTACATCTATGACAAATATACGCATGAATCTCCCCCAGATTCTGTACAGTGTATCGACCTCCGAAGATACATCAGCCCTGGACAAATCCTGTAGCGTCCTGCACACGTACAGAATTAAAATCCTTGGTCGCAGTGCCTGCCTTCATAAAGAGCTCACAAGTTGCAAGACCACTTCGGTATTAATAGTACTGTAGTACTAGTAGTTTTACTGTAGTAAGTATCACCGACAGGGTATCTGGTACTGTACATGTAACACAGCGATTCTGCTGACGATGCATCGTACTACGTCTCACCATTACCAAAATCCAAATTAAATCCCAAACCCATAGTGATCCTCAAACGTACGTGATATTGGTAGGATCGCTACGCTCATACGCTCGCGGACATACACGAAAGACACTAGGACTCCAACTAATACCTCCCAGATGCCAGCAACTGCACTGGAAAGTGGCCAGCCCAGCCACGGAGACCCTCTTACCGCAAGCGCCGAATGGACTCGCACTTGGCAGACGACCAGCTCTATGGCCCCAACCTTATCCCATGACAGTAGCGCCTCCGCCTCGGAGACCGACTGGTACGCACCCGACAGCCGCTTACTCGACGTGCACGGGCTTGCTCGTGTCCAGCTCGTTGAAGCGGCGCAGGTCCATCGGCTCGTCGAGCAGCGGGATAACGTACGGGTCGAACGTCTTCCAGTACGGGTTGCCCAGGTGGTACTTCTGGCTGCTCTCGTGCTCGTAGCGCTCGACGATGCACCACTTGCGCGGGTCCTGGTGGTCCTGCATCACGTGCCAGCCGATGGTCTCAATGTCCTTGGAGTACACCTGCGAGGCCTCGATCAGCTTGTTGCGCAGCTTCTCTTCGACCTCCTTGCCCTCCTTGGCGTACAGGTGAACGACGATCGTGTAGACCATTGCGGTAGTGGTGGTAGGTGCTTGTGAACTTGATAGGAAAATGAAAAGTGAGCTCGGTGGGGATGGCGGGAAATCTCGCTTGTACTTCGTAGTATGTACGTGGCTTGGGCTTGTCACTCCTGCTGGCCTGTGGGGCGTGCGAGAGAGAGGGAGGGAGGCAGGTCCGCTTGGAGTCTGCTACGTCATTGAAGTAGGCAAAGAGCATCACGGATACGCAAATGTATCCGGTTCACATCGGAGCGGTCTATCCTGGCCTTGACGATTGAGTTAACTTCACACTTGAACTTGGGGAAGATCTCTCTTATCGTTATCCTGCGATATCTGATCGTGGATTTCACTCAGACAAAAAGTATTTGGACCTCTTTACCAGCGTTGGAAAAACCAAGGTTATAACCAGGGAGTAAAACCAATCACCAGGTTCTTCTGGTTTTACGGCGGGTGATTTGGTTTTATGGCTGGTTTTTGGGTTTTACGATCAACAACCAATGAAATGCTATGTCCGGCGAAAACTGCCCCCACTAGTGATAGAAGCAAGCTGAACCTGAGCTGGGCTTTTGCTGTGCCCGCGTGCGCGTTGCCTTCGAGTACGTGAGTGTGTCTACGGTAAGGAATCCAGTGTCTTAGTACGTCTAGTATATTCAACTTCTGTGTCATTGCTGCTCGGTAGCCAAGCCTCAGTTATGCGCTTCGCAGTTATTGCTGCTGGCAAAGCCCGCAAGACTACGTTTCGACCTCAATTATGGCCAAGGTTACGTACGAATTGAATCTTCACACAAGCCCACCATGGCATCGAATAAGCATGCATCATTGTTTGCATCGACGCCTTAGGTGTTGGAGCGTTTGACGAACTTGCATCTTCAATAGTACATCAAATTGCTGTTCTAAATAACGAACAAGATATTCTGCTGCATGTCCGGGCAGCAGAAGAAGAGTGTGGCAATAGGTGTGAAGGTGGAAGTGGTGGCGAATTCGAGCGCTTCATACTACAGACGCGTAATTTGGATCCTCACTCAGTTGTGATGGCTACTTGTGCACAAGGTCACACACAGCTATGCATATTATAACCTCAGCGCTGTCTGATGGTCTCGTGACATGGACATGGAATTGGCGAAAATGGTGGAGTACTTCGTGTAGCTGGTGCGATGACAATCCATCCGCGGTACGGCCCAGTGACGTGCATGCTGAAGGTCTTGCAGTGCTTGCAGATGTGCATAGTGCGCTTGTGCTTGAGATCTATCCCGAGGTCGATGAACTGTTCGCGCGCATGGCTGCGAGGATGCCCCATGTTCCTCTCGTGGCAAGTCCAAGAATGCATTTCGGGCAGATGCCCTCGGACAATGATTCGTAAGCGATCTTTCTAGCTGATCCGGCTCTCTGTCGTAAAACCAAAGAACCATGGTTCTTCAGGTTTTACGCTGGTTCTTGGTTGGTTTTACTGGTTATAACCATGTTTCTTGGCAAACACCCTAAAACCCCAAAAACCAGGCTTTTCCAACACTGTCTTTAAGCCTTTTAGTTACCGTCTATCCGGATGATACACATATTCCGATAAGATGCATGATATGGAGTGATGCAGGATTTTCTAAATCCTAAATCTGAATAGATTTGCTCAAAGTTCCCCTCGAATCACCTTGACCTCCACGCGCCAAGCAGCTGGGCTGCGAGTCAGCACCAACTTGGAAGCCTTTGAAACCCGGAAGGCTCCGCCCACAACTTGTGGTTTTGTGGATCACAAGGCCCGCTGCGGTACAGCACCTTGCCCGCTCCGAAGGGCCGGTCTCTGGTGGCCGAGTTGACGAGGGAACGCAGAAACTCGTCGAGCAGAGCGATGCAACGCTGTGTCAAGGGCAAGTCTCTGCTGGACGCTCGTCTGAGTCACGCTGGCACGGGTTGAAGTTGCTGTGTCTCTCCCTTCTCTGTCGACCATCCAGCCACTCGCCTAATGTTAACACACGCAGAGATAAGGCAAACCACCGTAGCAATCTCGAGGCGCCCGTGTCACCGACAGATGACAAGGCTCCGGCACTGACGGAGCCTTGTGCTGTGTCGGAGGAGTGTCTTGCACCCGCCACTATTA
>BSXT01000243.1:0-20704 GCA_030267785.1 Phytophthora fragariaefolia
GTCAGATCCTCTCTTTATAGATATCAGTTTCAGGAGGCAAGGCCGAAGTTAACATTTTAAATTCAGTTCTCATTTTCTACCAAAAGGTTATTAATAAAAGTCGTTATTTAGATCTAACTATACTTAGTGAGCTAAGTATACTTAATCTAATATAAATACACCTACGCTTCCTCCTACACGTTGCGCACACGTGTAAGCTAAAGTAGTGAGCTAAGTAAGCCCACTACAGTTTGATGGCAGCCTGGTTGTCAACACGCAGCAGCATCGGCTGCCGTACCGCAACACCAAGCTTCCGCAGGAGCTCACACAGTTCGAGAAGCTCGCTCACCAGGCCACAAACTCGGCCTCCTTGGTCGAGGGTGCGACGCTGGTCTGCTTCTTACAGAACCAGCCGAGAATCATGTCGTCCATGTACAGCATGCCACCGCTCACGGAGGTTCGGTCCTCGCGGTCGGCTGCGTAGTCCGCGTCACTATAGCCTTCAATCCTCACACCAGTCTCGATCGGAGTGGCCCTTGCGCCCTCCAAGCACAACTTGAGGTCGATGATACCATTTAGGTACCGAGCAATGCGTTTAGCCCGACGCCAATCTGCTTCACGTGGTGCATGTGATGTGCGTGTAACGCGGTGCACGGCGAGTGCGATGTCCAGCCTCGTGCGCCTTGCAACCCAAAGCAGGCTGCCTACCAACGACTGAAACAGCCGCACTGTCGGGTTCGCGGGAGCCCCCCCCCCGGAGTTCGGGAGCAGCTCACCGTCATCCTCACCATCTTGGTCATCGCTGACTGGCGCCCGGACTGGGTTCGCCTCTGCGAGCCCAAACCGCTGTTGCAACTCTTCAATTGTCTGGCGCTGTTCCAGCCGATACCAACGCTCTTCATCATACGAGATAGCCATGCCCAGGAACTTGGACACCATTCCCAGATTCTTCACATCTAGGACAGACATGTCGGTGTAGAATTTGTCGACTTTAGCCTCGCTCGCGCCAGTCACCAGCAAGTCATCGACGTAGACGCCGACCAGAGTCAGGTCCGCACCACTGCCACGCACGTAGATGCAGCTGTCCGTATAGCATTGTCTAAAGCCCAGCTTCAGCAGCGTTGCACGCAAGTGTTGTGTCCACAAACGGCCAGATTGCTAAGGCCATAAAGCTCTTGATCAGCCTCAGCGCCACGTGCCTCTGATCCACTGGCACGCTAATCCATCGCTACGCCCAACACAAGCTGCTGCGACTGGTGCCACAGGTCGCGCCTACTCCCACGAGTCGCCGCATAACGACTACGCATCTTCAACAAACCCAGCTGCAGCGGCGTCTGACAAGACGCTGCGTATTGTTCACCTTACTCTGTGTGCAGCGTAATCCGCTCCAGGTGCGCTGCGCTTCGGCCCTCCCAACCACTTCCTGGCGGACGGTGTCACGGACCCCATGGCGGGTTTGGGGATGCGCGGCTCCAGCTTCGCCGTCGGTTGTTTCGTGGCCATGGAGTGCGCCACCAACTTTGACCACGAGCACTGCATCGCGGCCATGGTGGCGCTGGGCTACCACACAGCATGGACAAGGACATTTGGCTCGTTGACACACAGGGCCAGCGCTTAGCTGTACACAGCGACGAGAAAAGCATCTGCGTCCTGAGCCTGCCTACCCGACGGCGCGCTGGTCACGGGCTGAACGGGGAAGCAAGTGTTCTGCGTCTGCTGGAGTCCGCGCAGTGGCTCCCTTAGCTTTCTTCCTCTTCTGATTATTCTTGACCGGAAAAAGACAGCGCGTTATATCGCCTGGCGACGCGGGCACCTCGGAGATGGCCATGGTGTCCGAGGGCCTTTGTCTGAGTATGCGCTTGGGGCATTGCTGCGCTACGGCCCGTGACCGCTCCGCACTGGTTCACTTTGTTTTGTTGAATTTACGACCTTATACTTCAGTTAGTATGGAATAGGTCGAAATCGTTTTGGAACAGGGTAGTGAGAAAATCGAACAAGCTTGGAGGGGAAATATACTGCTGTGACTATCGAGAAAAATTTCGACGGCTTGGGTGGAGCTGCGCCATACTCAAACTCCAACTGCAACGTTCGAGTTGGGGCGAGTTGGATGGACCCCAAGGTCCAAACGTTGACACCACTAGGACGAAGTGCGACTTGAAAGCGATGATGCGGCGAGTGAATCTATGCAGCTTGGCCTACTATTGGTTCTCGCGTGTTGCCATGCATCAGAGATAGCTCGTGCACTGCGGTATCACAAGAGCACACGCGCTGCTTCACTTGGAATCACAGTTCATTTTGCAAGTTGCTCTCGTGTAACTACGCATCAGGGCTCGCACCAGCTCACGCGTGATGATGTCATTTACATCGTAGTTGTATCATATCGCAGGTGGGGGCTTTGTTGGGTGGACACTACCACTCCGTTCCAGATCACTTGTCCCGTTCAACATTTCGTTTGTTTTATATCACTTGCCCTGTTATTGTACTTAGATTAACTATGTGCTGATGATGTGATGATAGCTATTAAACGTATAACCGAGACAGTATAGTCAGAGAAGGCAATCGTCAAAGGAAGTCTTCCCTCCCGACGGAGCTTTGCTTTTGCCATGTGCGTGAGCTTGTAGGTGTTCTCCCCTTGCTCTCGAATGCATGACTCCATAGCGCACTGTAGCGAGAGGAAAATGCTGTTCAGAGTCTCGCCTGGCAACTTCCAGTACGCGTTGGCCGTGGCTGCCACTAGCTCTGTCAGCGTATGCGGTGAACGCAATTGCTGTCGGGTCTGAATAGCGTTAAACGCTCCGAGGTCTCGACAGTTCATGTCTGGGCTATTAGGCGGCTAAACCTTCAGCGCCACGTTCAGGTCAAGCGCGCTGACCGCGGCACAAAATGCGGAGTCCTTGGGAACGATATGCGGGGAGGCATTATCCTGTTGAATCGTGATGCGCGTCCCTCTTCCTCCTCCAGGCCATTTAATCGCAGGAAGGAGTTTGTCGATAAGCATTGCACGGTAGTTCTCCTGCGTAGCCGTAACGGCCTTGACTAGAGGCGTTCCTGCAGGTCTATTACGGCTAGTTCTCTCCGCCAGCGTGTGCACAACGAACGGCCACGTCCCCAACTTTCCGCCGAAAATACACTCGTCTGTCTCATTGTATTGCGGTCGGGCCAGCGCCATCAGCATCATCACCGTGGTGATGTGCCGCTTGCTCTTCAGCTTTCGGATCGGAACGGCCTCGTTGTGCAGCATTATGAAGCGGCGCTTCACAACCGTCAGGAAGAAGTATTTCTCGTCCACGTGGATCACGTCTATCATGTCGATGCAATGGTTCGTTGACGTGTCCACGTGGTCGAAGCAAAGCTTGATGCGGTTCTGCAGGTTAGCGGGTGTCTACAGCGGCCGGGTCACGCTTAAGTACGATCGCAACTTGCCCTGTTTGAGCCGACGGCACAGCATCGTCGGCAGTACACCGCACGCGACCGCAGCAGATCGAATCGTCGTCCGCTGCTGCACGTCAACGTGGCGGAGGCGCTCGAGCACAGCTTTCAGGTCACGGGGCCTTCTGCCGGTCAGAAGTTTCATTGCTGAGGCTTCGAAGACGCCGTACTGGGCGGTATTGGTCTTGGCGCGCTTCCACAGCCGGAAGATGGTTTTCTCGAGCACGCAGAAGTAACCGGCGAACTCCTTGATCGACCCACGACTGGGCTTCCCCCCATGAGTACGCGCTAGAAGCGCACGCACAGCCTGTTGGCGCTCCCTTACTGTTAAATCTCTTGTCGCACGTTGATTGCTCTTCATTATGTTGATTTGAGGGCTGCTTCTTGTCTGTTGATTTCGGTTGTGATGCAGGATGGGCGACATATTGGTAGCTTCTCCGGTGATTCGTCTCGAAAAGAACTCTGCTGGCCACAACAGCATCAATATTAACCAAATCACGGATCTCAGACCACCATTCAACTCATCGTGGTACGAGCTCTCTTTTTAGACCAACCACGCTTACTTTCGCTGAATATCGACAAAGTCCGAGCCGCGCATAAGAAATAGGACAAGTGATCTGGAACGGAGTGGTATCAAACACGGCAGTGTCTATCTAAAAAAAGAGGACTATTGCAAACACACACCAGCTCTTGAATTATCATTTCGTTGTTTGATCTTCAGTCTGCAGTGGACAAGAAACATGACCAAAATTGATTTCCCCAGAACATAAATCCCATCTACACCCTTAGTCTGACCCTGACTAATTATGGTGATGAACCGTGAAGGTTAAACTTGTGCATGATTAATTTAGGTGCACGACTAATAATGGTGATTTCGTTACGATCGATCCGTTAAACTGATGCAGTTGCGGTTGCTTCCTGGTACCCTTTCGTGAACTACTCATTTTATCTCGCCACCACATCTTGTAAAGAATTGCTAAGCTGTCCAACTTTCCACACACCATCGCTACCGACATCTAATCCGCACAGAATCATCTATTTCTTCGCCCAGTTCATACCCTTTTCATCCTTCTCAGCATTCACAAGACGAATGCACTCCGCCGCGGTCTCCAAGAAGAAGCGCTTTCCGGGATTCGCAAGCGCGCCACTTGACTTCGCGCCTTGCTCCAGTCCCCGCGCCGAATCGCATCCATGTTCCGGCGCTCACATAAGCGCCTCCAGTGGACCTTTATTCGCTGGATCGGGAAGCGGTCGGCTGGTTGCCCAAAGTCAGCAGTATTAGGCGGAAAAATTGGGCGCGAGTTCGAAGCTCACGTCCCACTTCCTCTACCTCTTCTCCTGCATGTCCGCTTGCATTGTCGAGCCACAATTGACGCTCTTTTGAGAACGGGCCAGCCGGCCCCAGCAGCGCGTTTCCCGCAGCCATTCAGTCATGATTCGGTTGTTAATAAATGCGTTCGGGGATGTACGATAGCGAACGCCGTTTACACTGTCCGGGAGCCCTTGGATAGGATAGTTGGACTTCGCGTTCATGAAAATGAGCATGGGGTAGAGCAGCTTGGCGTCAGAGCCGCACTTAATCAGCACAAACATTGTTATACCTTCGCGACCTATTGAAATATGATAAAACAGAATCAGTACTGCCCAACAAATAGCTATTTAGCTATTACAAAAATATTTAATAAATCAGTACGGGTACCTGATACAGTGCTGCGGTATTTGACTTTGTCCGCGCCACGAAAGTCGAGCGTTTTCCCGTCGTCCAGGTCAATGACGAAATGGCTTTCGTCCATATTGTACTATTTGTTCGGTTCCAGTATGCAATCATCGAAAAGCCGCTTGAGCTCCCCAAGGTGACGAGCAACAGACTGTTCAATCTGCGTCATTTTTGCGTCACTAACTTGCTTTTTGCCCTTCAGCTTGCGGTACACGATATTGTAGCGCTCCGTAAAGTCCTGGATGCGCCGAAGGGTCACTAGAGAGAGAGAAAAAAACTTGCCTTTGAAGGCGAAAGCTGTATTGTAAACAGGATGCTGACTATCTTCGAAGATTGTAATAGCCATGTCCATCGGTAGACGAGAAGATAGCTTGAAGCCTGCATGCTCCAGGCGCTCGAACCAGCCAAGCTGCTGTGGGACCAACCACTCCCAGTGTAGATCGATCTTACGGCCGCGACCAGCCAATGTCTTGTGGATGAGCTGGTGGCGTCTTCATTGCTCCGTTCGTGCACAATTCTGTTGTCCTTGGTGTTCTAGGGCAAGTTGAAGGGAGGAGCGCTATCTCCGCCAGTCTCTAGCTTCGTTCAAGTTGACACGACGGTCTGCAGCGCGAACAGCGACGGGAACTACTCGACCGCACGTCCCGGCAGACCCTTCTCGCCGTTATTGAGCAGGTCCCCCTCCATCCATTGCACCCATCGCTCCCAGTCGGCCACGGTAACAACCTGTTGCAGGGTGCGGCTTCCGTAGTCGTTCATTTTCGTTTGTGGGGTGAGTTCCAGCGGGGGGTGGCTTGGACAGCGAGGTGAATCCGCCAACCACTAATTGTGGTGTACGGACGAGGACGACCGTTTAAACGAGTAAGTCCACTCAATATTGAGCGTGTGAGTGGACATACCCGCAAGCTCAGCAGACTAAAGGGCGAAGGCGATGACTGCACGAACCACGGCCCGGATGCGGTCTCGACACGGAGCCCGATGCATGAAGAAAAACAATATATACCATTGAGAAAAATGACATGACTATGTTTGTTTGCGTGACGAATAGAGAATGGAATATGGAATTCGCCGAAGATGATAAAATATCTGCCCAATCCGACGGTTCTTTTTCGTTATCTCGTGAATATTGCTGCCTTTTGCATACGAACAGCACTGTTCAGTGCGCCCGCGACGATTTATTCCTGTGGAGAAGTGGGCTGGAAGCGAGAGGTGGACACCAAGGCTGATGAAGGCGGGGGATGACACTAGCAGACCCAAGTGACGGCAGGTGACCGACAGGGACGACGCGCGACGGATGTCCCCAGAGCCGGTCAGCGGGGTCAATTGGCGATGGAAGGTTCCGGTCGGACCCCACTTCATTGACATCTCATTTTAGTGACTCCGTGTTGGTAACGGTGGCGGTTGAGTTGCCTTCCGATCGTCTCGGGGCGGCTGGGTCTCAGGTTTGACCATCCCGACCAATCCAGTCAAGGGGCCCGTCACGGCTGTAATCGAATCCTTCCAGGACGCAAGCTCCCAGTCGAACACTTTCTCCATCTCGAAGGCACCCATTACGAAGCCCGCTTCTTGAACAATTATGAAGAGTGCGTGCACCGCCGTCCGCACATCGGTAATGCTCTCCCAGTCCGGTTCTTAGATCGGTCCGGTGAGCTCGCTGATCGGCTTGGGACTGAGGAAGGTCAAGATCGGGTTGCGTTCTAGCATGCGAGAGAACTGCGCCTTGCATAAGGCGTAGTCGAGCTCTTCCGGTGTGTACTGGCGTCCAGCGTTCTTGCCTCCCGTCCAGGGCAGCTTCTCGTCGGCGGATTCAGGCGCGCGCAGCTTCTTCTTCTTCTTCTTCTTGAACTTGCGCTTGGCGGCAGCCTTGGTGGTGGGTGGGATTTAATCTTCCGTTCATTTTTTTCAGGCTTCAGACCGGTCGGACTCTGGCGTAAGCCAGAGTCCGGGGTGGCTCCGGGGTCCGGGGTGGGGGCCACATCGGGAACGGCAAACTGTTCTTTGTAGCCTTCGTGTTCGTCGCTGGTACCATGACCTGTCGTGAAGGTACCCTCCAACCTCCACGACGCGTCCGGTCTCTCTTGCTAACTTGACGTCGACGACCTCCCAACCGACGGCGCATCCACTCCGGATTCTTGCTTGATCGTTACTCCATCTTCCGGAATAGTACTCTCGGATTGCGGCACCAATGTGGAGTAGGGCCCTCGCAGAAATCTGCGACTCGTCCTCGCACAAACGCGTCGTGTCCGCTACCGGCAGTCGCGCCGGGTATTTCCCCGGTACTTGAGTGACGTATCTCAGGATAGAGTCACGAACTAACTTGAGCCTTGAGTGTGTGGTCTTCTTTACTGGGACGGTCTTGTTCCTGACCCATCTGCTCTCCTGTCTTGCCCTTGGTCGCGCGCGGTTATCGGGGCGTCACGTCCTTGACGGTTGCGTGGCATTATTGGGGCCGACGCAGTTTTTTGTAGCGTTATCGGGGCCAACACGGGTCCTCGCCTTTCGGCAGCGCGTTATCAGGGCGCGTCTTGACGGTATCGTTTAACGTGTCCCTCTTGTTGGACACGGGTCTAAGGGGTGAGTACACGCACGACCGACGGACGGGGGGGGGCTGCGTTATCGGGGTAGCTCTGCTTGCCGGACCTCGGAAGTCCTCGGGCCGAAGGGGAGAAATCCACTTGAGTGTCGCAAAGAAGGCTCGGGACTGAGTCTTACACCTATCCTATGCTATCGACCGGCTACTTGAACCTTGACACGAGGCGGTTCCATGCCTAGCTCTACTTCGCTCGCCAGCCCTGATTTCTGTTCCTCTACCCCTACGACGAGATCCGTCCTGGGCGGCGCCTCCCGTCCTGGGTGGCCAGGAACATACCAGTCGAGCATGGGCTCAGATAGCAGTATCAAGTCCCCAAAACGGATGTCGATGTCGGGTCGCCTGCCGCGGATCATGCAGCTAACGGCTGTGCCTGAGCGCACGGAGACCCCGTCTCCCGAGGAGAACGTGACCCCTAAAGCACTGGAAGATGCGATTATCCGGCTGATGCAGTCGGCGACAATACGCACTACGAACGTGCCAACCCGTTCTGCGCCGGCACTATCTGTCAGGACGACACCACCGGCGATGACTCGGCGAGAACCGGCATATGTTGCCATGCAATAGGTGAGTTCACAATCAACGCCCAGGTCCAAGCGTCAAGCGCGCGACCAGGACGAGGACCCAGATGACATGCTCGATCTGGAAACCGGGACACCGGGAACAGCGGCCGCGGTCTCAACCGCGGCGGCAGGACCGGGCCTCACCCGAGTGCGCCTCTCGGCGTTATCCGAACCCAAGGAATCCCACGGCCGAGACGCCTGCGAAGAGAAAGCTCGAGCATGGTTCAATCGTGTGAAGTCTGCGTCGCGTCGTGACGGGATGACGGGAGAAGAAGTGTGTGCGCTGATCGGAGACTTGATGGCCGGACCCGCCAGCCAATGGTACTTGCAGCTATCCTAGAATGTCCGGCAATCGTGGACCGATCTCATGGAACAGTTCAGGATCCAGTACTGTGGCAAGGGCGTGTCCATGGCGAGTCGGTACTACCATGCATTGAAGCACCCCGACGAGACGCCGCTTAAATGCTTGTATTACGGCTCAATGTTGCAGTCATGAGAGCCAAAATCTTCTACGCGGACGGAACCGCCGACGAGAGACGGGAACATGTGGAGTTGTTCATCAACACCCTCGGTTCCCAGGAGCAAGATCCGGCTTCCCGTCTTACGCTCATGGAAGTCCAAAACGTATCCGCCATGGAGAAGAAGCTGCGCGCTCGACAACGAGGACTCGTCCACCAGAAGAAGACACTCTTCGGATCAAGCAAGTTCCGGCAGACGATACTGACGTCGCCGGCACCTGGTCCATGCGATCCACGCCACGACGGACGGTTACGACTCCGGACCGATAAGTTGCGACAGCGAAGACTTGTTGTATCACCAGGATCGAGACAACGATGACCGGGCCAAGATGTTCGTGGCCGATCAGACGCCCCCAGGTGAGCCCGCCCGTCGCGAAGCTGGATCGGATAACGTGGGACGCGATCGTCCCAGATGCCGACACTGTAGCTCACGTCGACATGCAGAGGGAGACTGCAGGAGCTTGCTTACGTGCCAGAAGTGCGGTGGTCGTCACCCGACGGACCGCTGCCTGCGTACTTGCAGGGCCTGCGGAGACATGCCCGCTATCGGTGGGTGTCCCATGGAAGGGCTCTTCAATCAGCTTCGTCAATGGTATGATCCACAGAAACATGCGGGAATGCTGCCGCCGTCGGCTGAAAAGATGTTAAACTAGATCGTTCGCTGGGTCGGAAACCAGTACGAGACCAGAGATCCGTTTCGGTCTATGAATATGTGACCAAGAAGTCGCGAGAGGTGGTAAGTGGAAACTCAGCTGCCCCAAACGATAATACATATGAATCCAAACTGGTACGTACCACGCATGCCGGTGCTCCTCAAGTTGCGACTCTCCGCTTCGCGGATGAGTATGCGCGCGAACCCCTTCTGGATGCCATCGACTTGCAACCGGGAGATCGACGCGGATACTGGAAGCCATACGCGGCGCAGAAGTGGTACAAATAAGCGAAGATTCATGGGAAGCCGAACAACCGTCGTGGAGTGTTACTGCTCGATACAGGCGCCGAGGTGTCCATTCTGGACACCACCTTTGCTCGTGAGATAGGGTGCCTGATTGGTACAGATGTAACACAAAACGGCATGTGAATCCGTGATGAGACTTACTACACGGTAGGGAGAACGAGAGTCAAGATGACCTTAGCGGGAAACTTGGTGTACTTAAAGGATCTCTAGTTAGGAGGGCGGGGACGTGGCGGGTCAACACGCGATCCTGGGGATGAACTTCATGGTCCCGGCTGGAGTGCGCATCGACACGGCGGACGGGACAGCCTGTCTGCCGGGCGAAGTGCGAATCCAACTGATCGGAAGATGACCCGTGTACGGAGCCAAGATGCATCCGATCTCCGTTGCGTCACCGTTGCGGATCGACCCAGGACGGACCAGAGACATCCCGTTAAGACCGGACCGAGCTGCACCGCTGCTCTGAGTAACCCGAGGGAAGTCATGGGGCACCAGACACGTCAACGGGAGAATCGGACAGAAATCGTTTCTGCGCGTGACCACCGTCGGGGAACGGAGAGTGACGCTCGATGCGCACACCCCGATGGGTTGGTGGACCCCGGCGGATGCCATACCACGGGCCTTAGGCTTCATTCAGCTGGGCTCACGCCGATACCAAAAAAGGCAGAACCTGGCGTACGGCACCACCTGCGACGCTGGTGACGTCTGGGTAGCCGAAGCGTCCAGTGCCCCTATGGTTGCACGCCTGACGTATCAGACTCCGTGGAAGGTTCTGAGCCGGGACGAAGAACGGCGCAGCCGCCCGGAGGCGTCACAACGAGATTGGACGCCCATGATGGCCACAATCGCAACCGCTCAGAACGCAGGAACTAAGGACCGATTCAATGTCGGAGAGAGCGCTGCGTACGCGTCGAAGACGCACGTCCCAGAACCGGACACGGGGACGCGGGACGAAGAAGAGGAGGACGCGGTACTCGTCCACGAAGGCTCGGACCTTTGTGCGGAAGAGCTGGAAGCGGAGATGGCGATCCTGCCGGACCTCTCGCTAACGGCCGAAGTAAGGATCGAGGATCTAAAAGTCGGACAACCTACGGGAGTCGATCCGGAAGTAGTCGCCCGCGAGGGAGAACGCCTGCGTCGGATTATCTGGAAGCGACGGAAGTGGCTCATCAGAAAAGGCAACGCGCTGCCCCCCGTGCCGTGGGGGTCATTTGCGATATCGATGTCGGTGATGCGAAGCCCGTCGCACAACGTGTTCGGCAGATCCCGCCCTAGTTCATGGAAAAGGTGACCGACCCCATCAAGGGCCTCCTCAGCGCGGGAATGATCCAGCCGTCAAAGCGACCTTGAGCATCTCCCATTGTTGTCATCGTGAAGAAGAACGGAGTTGACATTCGGCTCTGTATCGACTCCCGGCTGATGGTATACCCAATAACTTTAGTGTATGGCTTGTTGGAAGACTTGGACAAGTATCGTTGGTACTGCTCCCTGGACATGGACAGCGGGTTCTGGGTTGTCCCATTGACGGACCGTGCTCGCCTCATCTCGGCCTTCATCACGGCACTGGGTCTCTTCGAATGGTTACGCATGCCTTTTGGGCTATGTAACGCGCCATAGATCTATCAACGCTTGATCGACAACGCCCTCTATGGCTTCCTGCGACTGTCGCCGGAAAATGCTGCACGGGACGTTTTCGAGGGAGGCGAGCCAGAACGACCAGGGACGCATTCCGTCCTGGGCCGTCGCTCGTATATCGACGACATCCTGATCGGGGGTAAGGCCTGGGACGACCTGTACGAGAAGGTGGAGTTCCTGCTGGACGTCTGCGAGCAGTGGCATCTGTCTATCAGTGTCGAGAAGAGCGAGTGGGGAATGCTCCAAGTCGACTATCTGGGTCACAAGGTTTCACAGCACGGTCTTCAAGCTAACATGAAGAACTTGGGGCCGCTTACAACGCTAGAGTTCCCGCACGCGCTGAAGGGTTTGCAGTCTTTTTTGAACAGCCTCAGCTATTATCACCGTTTCATACCGTCCTTTGCCGTATATGCAACCACGATGTACGCGCTCACCGAATCAGACTTTGTCGAGTACGAAACAACACCGGGTGTTCGAGAACAAGAACAGTGGAGACACGCCCTACGCGCGTTCGAGATTCTCAAGTCCAAGATAGCAACGACGCCGATGCTGAAGGACTTCGACGCGATCGAGAACCGGTGGTGATCGTCTACGCAAACGACTGGACCATTGCGTCCGTCCTGGCGCAAGTCCACGATGACGTGTGCATGTCCGTCAAGTTCACTAGCCAGACTCTGAAGCCCAACGAACTGAATTATAAAATCGTTGAGAAAGAAATCTTGGCCTTGTTACGAGCTCTGAACGAGTGCTTCACTATGCTAGCCGGATGACGGTGCGCGTCCTGTCTCGCCATACGACGTTGGCTTGGCTGTTCCGATCCAAGAGACTACAAGGCCGGCTGTCACAGTGGGCTGCAGTACTGTCCCCGTGGCGATTGGAGATCTGCAGGTCCGTGGAAGGCGATGAGGAGATACTCGGGACGGTAGCTGCGAGAATAACCCCGCGCGAATTCGTAGACGCAGCCTTGGAAGATATCTCCCCACGGAAACGCCCGTCGCGGACAGCGGTGGTCCTAGTCCCTAGCCTCGCATGCGATGAGGAACTTCACGTCATGCGACGGGTTCGCCAAAGCCAAAAGAGAGGAGGGAGCATTTACCGCAGTCGTCCGGAAGCTACCCGGGTGGGAAGTCGCCCGAGCAGCATCTGGATATGCGACGGATCTCACGGTCAATGAGACTGAGTATAGAGGTCTGTTGCTAGGATGCTCCTTCCTCCAAGAGCTAGAGGTATCGCCACGAGTCGTATGCGGAGACTCGAATCTCCTTATACGCCAGATGCGGGACGAAATGGACTGCAAGTCGCCATTGTAACGGCAGCAGGCAAAGCACGCGCTGGAAACGTGTCCCAGTCGCGATTTGTTTCACGTCCGTCAGGACTGGAACGCGAGCGCGGACATATTGGCTGGACAAGCTCTACAGCGCCAGGATGAGCTGGATATCACCGGCCCGGACGTGATCCAAACCTTGAGGACGCTGAACCGGTTAGGAGAAGTCATACGCCCCAGGACGGACCGTCCGGTGACGTCAGGTCCTGAACGGCCGACGACACCGTCGGCGGACGCGGAACGGACCACGGCATCAATGCTTTTGGTGACCACACGGGCGACCTCAGCCCACGCTGCTGCTCCCCGAACGAGAACGCCGGAAGGCCTCCAAGAGCTGGTAGCGCAACACCTCCGACTAGATCGCGTCCGGACGGCTCAGGACGAAGAGTCTGGATCGCTAACCTGAAGATATATCTGCGCGGCAAACGGGGAAGTTTGTCCAAACGGGAAGCGAAAGACTGCCGCAAGATCGCGCCTCAACGTGAGGAGGGCGAGAGTGGGCTGCTCTACTATCGTACCCGGGGCGACGGGTCTGCCGAAGATCGCGACGCGATTCTCAAGTTGGTCATACCCGAAACGCTCCAGGACGACGTCCTTCCCAATACCATGCGAGTCTGGAAGGAGGCCACCAAGGCACCTGACGAACGTATCGGCGCGTCAGGCGACACTTCCACTGACCGGGCGTACCGCTTACTTGGACCTAATCGAAATTCTGGCGGGTCATCCCGGTCGTTATTGTCCGGACAATCCACTTCCAAACGAAGTTGGTCAGATCGCGGTAGGTCGGAAAGGTACTCTTCATTTTCTGAAACCACAGTCATGCACTGATGGTTATCTTGGCTCTTGCTTCTCAACTCTGGTCCAACATACACTAAGACACATAATTCTGGGCTCGTCTTGAGCTCGACGCTTTTTGGATCCCCATCCAGCGGGCTTGTTAGCTTAACTGCTGTTCCCCAGAATCAGCGTCCCCATCCAGAAGTTGTTCTCGGATGGCGGACGGTAAGTCTAGTGTACCTCGACGAGCGAGTGTCTTCACTGCTTGGATTTTTTTTCATTCTCCACATTGGTCTTCATGAAACTTCTTACAGAACGAGCAAGGTCGCACTCTGCACAACCGAGCAGGGTGCCCCATGCGGCCACAGCGAACACACTTGAGGTCGGACCAGCAGCTCTCGGTAGAATGTCCAAAAGCATTGCAGCGTTCACAGAACTTGGTTCGATTCCGGTCTTCGAAACGGGGTGATCTGGGCGCTGGCCGAAACTCTCCGTTCGGAGGAGGCCTCCATCCGGAATTCTCGATGATCCGGAAGACGGCACTTGAGATGTCTTGTTCTTGGCTTCCATCCTTTCCAGAATCACTGTCAGGTTGGGTACTCCCCGCGGCGGGGCTGACGGCTGACGGCCGCTGGTACATTGGGAACTTCCTCCACCACATCCTGAAAACGCACTTCCCGGTCGTCTTCGTCTTCGTCCGGACTAAGTTTTGCAAACAGCTCCGGGTGTCCGGACTCGGTGGAGTCCCGACAATTATCACTGCAACTACGGAAGTGAAGATAACTCTGGGCCCACGAGTGGTCTATATTATGGAACTATGGGTAGCGAATATTGGCGAAGGTGTGGATGTACTCCTGGGAATGAACGTTATGCATTCTGCAGGCGTCAGGCTGTGTGCTCGAGAGGGACTGGTTAAGCTTCCGGACGAAGAGACGGTGTTGCTCGCTGGACGGACGGCGGACCACATGGGACGTGGTCTGGACCTAGCAATCACTCCGAAAACGTGCCTTTACCTTGGCCCTGGAGAATCAGCCGTCGTCCGGATAGACTACGGCCAGAGTAACCCACAACGCGAAGTTGTGTGGGCTGGCCGGGGAGACCGCTGGGTGACGCAGATCATTTATGCGGCAAAGGCCTGGTCAGTCGCCGTTAAAGCGGTCAACATTTCGGACAAACCCGTCTGGATTGATTCCCGAACGGATGTAGCTCGCAATGTGGAGTTTGGATTTTTCCCGACGGCCGGAAGATTTGTGCGGCCGGGGTTGCGTCGGTACAAAGAGTGGCATGCGTTGATCTATGAAAACACGAACTCGAGAGAAGTCCGGAAGCACGAGGAACGGCTTGCCCAGTTGAGGCGGGAGTCCGAACCGCCCTGCGTCCTGACTCCAGAATACCAATGGCCCAAGGGGTTATTGGTTAGATCGCCTGCTGGCTCAGCCCATGTTCACATGGTACGACCGCAACCCGGACCCAATGTCGGGAAGGAAAAGTCCCTGGCGAAGACGGATGCCCAGCTTTCGGAGACCGAAATTTCTGGGACGTCAGACTCAGAAGGCTCCGAGTCACGGGAAGCTAAATCGATCGAGGGGACCGGAGGTAATCACGAGGATTCCGGAAATTCGGGAGAGATTCTGGAAGACCGGCGTCCAGTGGTAGTCCTGGACGAGGACTAAAACTCGGACGATGAGGCGTTCTATGATGCGATCAGCTTTGACGGTAATGATGGGGACGAAGATTCTCAGGGAGTTGTCGAAGCGGAATCATCAACTGGGACGTGCTCAGACCGGCTCTTACTTCCGGTCCGAAGGCTCGAGAAGGAGTATGAACGTTGCATGCAGATGCGTGCGGGGGTCTGAGGTTGGAGCCAGCGGTTTATATCACGAGGGGAGCGAACTGCTAGCGCTACTTCGAGACGAGCTAGCGATGCTTTCGGAACTTCGGGAGCTGAGTCCGGAGTGCGATATCAATAAAGCGGACGTCGGAGAACCCGGATGGACTACTCCGGCTGAGGAAGAAAAACTCCGAACGCGCCTAACGTATCATCACCGGATTTTTCTGGAGGACGGGAATGCTGCTCCGGCACCGAAACGAGGAGTGTGGTGTGACCTGGATGTTGGAGATGCCAAGGCGGTAGCTCAACGTCCGCGCCGTATTGCCCCACATCTGGCAATCAAAGTCTACGAGTTGCTGAAGAAACTTCTGGAGACCGGACTGATAGCGCATTCCGGATCGCCCGGGGCTTCCCCGATTGTGGTTGTCCTCAAGAAGAATGGAGTGGACATACGGATGTGCATCGACTACTGTGTGGTGAATGGGTTCATTCAATTGTCCAACTACCCCCTACCTCTGATCGACGACCTCTTAATTGGCTTTGAGAGCGTAATGTGGTTTATGAGTTTGGATACGGCGAGCGGATTCTGGGCCATCCGGATGACGGAACGTGCGAAACTGATTTCGGCTTTCGTCTGTCCGTTCGGACATTTTCAGTGGGTACGCATGCCTTTTAGACTCAAGAATGCCCCATTGGTATACCAGGCAGTAATTAATAACTGCCTGTGGGGTTTCGTCAGACTGTGTCCGGAAGAAGAAGCCGAGGTCGATCAGGATCTCTTGGAGTTTCTGGGATTGGATCCTTCCAAAAGAGAAGATTCCGGAAGCCAAGTCTTTACCCTGGCTGATACTGTGACGGTTTTCCAGAGGAATATCCCGGTTCCGGCCAGTATGGGTCCGGTCTTGGGACGGAGTTCGTATATTGACGACATCGCTCACGGTGCCCCTACCTGGGATCAGCTATGTGATGACTTGGATTCCCTCCTGTTCCGCTTGCGCTATTGGAATATTTCAGTGAGTCTGCCAAAAAGTGAGTTTGGAAAGTAGTCTATTCCTTACCTCTCCCACGAGATCAGTGCGGAAGAAATACGGGCAGTCCCGAAGATTGCCAAAGGGGTTCAGGATCTGCCCTTTCCGAAGTCTCTGAAAGGAGTGCAGTCATTCCTGGGAAGTCTGAACTACTATCACAAGTTCATCGAAGACTTCCCAGTGGTGGCTGCCGTCCTATATGAGCTTTCAGACGACCAAGTGCGCTCCGAACGAGATCTCGCCAGGGCCAAGACCGCGTTCGAAATTCTCAACAAGAAGATCGTCTCGATGCCGTTGCTGCGTCATCCCGACCGGTCGAAGCCGTTCGTGATCATCCCACACGCGAACCGATGGGCCCCGAAAAATCCAACCAGTGATGTTCACGGGACACGTTCTGAACGACGCTGATCTCCGGTATCATGTTGCCGAGAAGGAGGTGATTGCGGTGCTGAGAGTGCTACAAGTCTTCCGGACACTTCTTGAGGGTTGCCGTCTGGTATACAAGGCATTCTGTGTTCAAGTGGATACTCCAGTCGAAGACGGCCGACGGACGATGCGTCCCATGGGGGGTTATACTCTCACACTGGGATATCACAGTCCGGAAGGTCCAACGTTACGAGAACGGCCTGGCGGCCATCATGGGTGCAGGAATTACTCCTCGAGAGCATCTGGACGAAGTCGCAGAACCATTAATACCTGCTAAGGGACGCGTCCGGAAGCCACCAGTGTTCAGTGTGGAGATGATCGACGACACCTACCAAGGAATCGTCGTGAGTTTGACGGAGCCGCCAAGATGTCGACCAGCGCGGAAGTTGTGGATGCATTCTATGGCAACTCCCTGGCTGGAAGGTGCTCGAGGCTCGCGGTTTCATTCTGGACGATGTGTCGGTGAACGACTCAGAGTATAACGACCTTCTGAAAGGAGTCCAGATGGCGCTGGATAGGCAGGTGGAGAACCTGGTTGTCATGGGAGATTCACGAATCGTCATACAACAAGTACAGGGTCTTATCAACTGCCATCAGCCCAACCTCCAGAAGCACTTGACCGAATGCGAAGTCCTGAAAGAAAAGCTCCGGAAGTTTCACTTAGTGCATACCAAACGGGAATACAGCCAGGCCGCTGATTACCTGGTGTCGAAAACGCTAACACTTGGCAAGTCCTGGACCGTTCAAGATCCCGAAGAATTTCTCCATCTGGAGCGCGTGTCGAAGATAGCCGAAAAGCTGATGAAACCAAATGTAATCCTTCTGGATGGAGAGCTCCCTCAAGATTCGGAAAGACAAGGTCTGCCGAAGGGGAGCGTGGGAGATGTTGCTGATTCCCAATCGGCACCTCTCCCACAAGCTGCTCGCGTCTGTGTGGTGCTAACAAGGTCGAAGACCCAGGCTAGAATACTCCCGAGTCCGAAAGTTGTTGAGAACGCCCCTCCAGACGAAGAAAAACCAAAGAGACCGATGACCCCTTTGGAGTACCAAGCCGAACGATGGAGACGCACCCGGGCCCAACAAGAACAAGACACATACCTGTCGGAAATCGAGTCATTCCTGAAAGGAGACATCGGGAGATATCCCCCGAGGAGACTCCGGAAGAATTCCAAAGTAGCCGACTTGTTCACACTCGACGCGCGAGATGTTCTCTATCGCCTCGCTCGTTCGACCCGGGGACGTCCCAGAGATTTCGTGGACGAGCCAGGGCTGGTGATTCCGGACGCCTTACGTTCCGACATGCTACATTATGCTCACGAAGACTTCCAGGGTGGTCATCAAGGCATCACCTTGACATACGAGAAACTCTGTTTGGCGTTTTATTGGCCGGGGATGTATGCCGATGTCGAGCACTATGTGAAGGAATGCGTAAATTGTGCAAGTGGCAAGGGACGTCCTCCAACCGAAGGGCCCCTCCAGGAAACATCGCGCCTATACGTCCTTTCGAAGTGGTCTCCATGGATTTTGTCACTCACATGCCAGAGTCCGAACGAGGGAACACATTTCTATTGTTGTTCCAGGATGTGTTCTCCGGATTTGTGATGTGCAAGCCAATGAGGTCGACTACGGCGCAGGCTGTAGCCGACGTCTACGAAGAATGCGTCTTCCGGAGATTCGGGGCGAGTTCCATGGTCAGACACGATCCAGACCCTAGGTTCATGAGTGAGGTATTCACTCGTTTCCGAGAACGTTTGGGGAGCAAGCAACGAGCGACACTCGTCTACCGTCCGCAAGCCAACGACCAGCAAGAGCGGTCCGTTCAGACGGTCGTCCGGGGTATTTTGGCCTATACCGTCGAAGCCGACCAGAGTGATTGGGATGACCATGCGGAGAGGCTCATGTTCGCGTTGAATACGTCATTTGATGCCACCCGTCTGGACACCCCGTTTTACTTGGTGCACGGCTGGGATGCTCAAGGAACACTTTCCGCCATGCTGTGACCAAAGCCCCCTAGTATTCCGGAACGCACGGTCTTCGAGTGGCGCCGAAAGATGCAACGGCAACACGGCTATGTGATTGCCTGTGCAGAAGATCTCCAAACGAAGGCCAAGCGTCAACGTTCGGAGGTCCAGACGAAGAAGTGGAAAGAACAGTCCGAAAGGCTAAAGTCTGGATTTTAGAAAGGAAATTCCGCTTGGCTATATATCCCTAAAGTCCAATCTGTCCTTAGTCGGAAGCTCGCTCATATGTTGCATGACCCCTTCCGGATCGAAGAGATACACGGCGACTTTTGGGTCAAGCTTAAGGTAACCGATTCCGGATACAGGGTCAACCCATGGATCCACGTCAGCCGTCTCAAGCCTCGTGTCCTCTTCCCGAAGTGTTCTACTTGAAGTGGGAGAAGATGATGATTTTGATGCAGCCCTTCTTCCGGAAGACAGTTGAGAACCGGATTCCGAACGTAACGAGTACGAAGTGGAAACGATTCTGGACCTCCGATGGTCCAAAAGAACTCGGACTTCCAGACGTACTCGGGAGTATCTGGTCAAGTGGAAGGTTTATGACGATCCAGAATGGTTGCCGTTATCTCAACTAAGTTGTGGAGCACTCCTGTACGAGTTCAACCAAGGGGCGCGTGCCCGAGCCCGTTTCCAGACAATGCAGGCTGGGGATGATCATCCCAGAGCCTAGCTGACGTCCGGAAAACGATTGACTGTGTGCATGCTCATCGACGGAAAATGCTTTGTAATGATGATGACTGTTTTGGATTGAAGTGATTCTCGATGGAAAATGTCAAGGACGAGATTGATTAAAATTCTGGAATCAGATGATGTGGTTTGCTACGATAGCGTCTGGAATGAATGGAGTTTGGAATGAGGTTACGTTGAGACTAAGAAGTTAAGGACTGTGGAATGGAGATGGAACAATGGTTTGGAGAATGAAAGAGCAGATATATTATGAATTAAGACATGCATGCCTTCACTACTCCGAAACGACTGGAGTTAGTCGTCCACATAATCACGTTGACCGGACGGGATCAGCTTGCAACGGACGTCTTCCGGAAGATGGGCGATGCGCCCTTCGTCCGAAGAACATGCTCCCCATTGCAGGCGGGCTGGTTCACGTGCGTCCAGAAGCTCCACTTGCTCCTTTAGTGAGTAGTTAGCGTTGGCCCCAGGCTTGGTGTGGCTCCGGCTCATCGGCATCCAGTATCAGATGCGCTTGGGGAACTTCCAGAGTCCCAGTTCATTCCACACGGAGGCCGGAGCGACCTTCTTGAGTTTCTTCTCCCTTGCGATCACCTTCTTTCGGACACTCTCGTGAAGCTTGAGACGGCGGACACTAGTCTTCCGGATGAACTTGGTTGACAAGTCGCGGTCCAGCACGATCCAATGAGTCGCATGTCAGAGTCCTTCCACGTTCTCCCCCATGAAGTCGACCCAGTCCTCCAACGCCCGAACCACTTCGTGCCCCAAGTCTGCCTGGCGATGAAAGAAGAACTCCGTACGCCGGGTGTCGGACAGCTTCGTCCAGGGACGCATCGCCAGGAAGGCCTTCAACTCCTCCCTGTCGCAGCGCTCCTTCAGGATGTCGAGATCGTGGCGGTTCGGGACGAAGTCTGGAAAACCTGGGGTCTGGAACGGAGCGTGTGCAGTTGGGTCGCCGGGCTTCTTCCAGACCAACGAAGCCTTCCTGACGGAAGGTGTAGCGAGGCTACACATTCAAGCAACCTCCACATTAGTGCGACATGCACTAATGGATACATTCAGGTGGGCCACATGCAGTGTGGTCACCATTCATACATGTAGTAGGAAGCACTACTATTGGCAGAAAGCAACAGATATCTGCCAATAAGAAGCATGCATTAGGATAGAGATTCTGCCAACCACTCGTTGGCAGATCCTCTCTTTATAGATATCAGTTTTAGGAGG
>BSXT01000244.1:0-67234 GCA_030267785.1 Phytophthora fragariaefolia
GATATCACCACTCTTTCTTCTTACCATTAAGTGGCACATTTTGATTGTTCATTGATGATACAATGATACCTCATTTCTGAACTCGTTCTTGCTGGGCGTTTTGGCTGGGCGTTTTGGCTGAAAAAAATGCAAGACCGATGGTTTGCTCGTCCACTTCGTCGTGTGGCATGGACTGCGCAACAGTATGCAATGACCGTCGTTGTTATTAAACGTGTACAATCACGCACGTCGCTACTAGATCGATGAAGCTACAGTAGAATTCCATCTACAGTTGAGATAAACAACACTAGAGTAATCACGAGTAATCGATCACATACAATAAACCGTACACACTGTCGCAGATGGCGTTATTTAATTAATGGCACTCGTCACAGTTGAGATATACAATAATAGAGTAATCATGAGTAATCGATCACATACAATAAACCGTACACACTATCGCAGATGGCGTTATTTTATTAACAAAGTCGCGAGGTGCGCGAAGAAGCTCTGAAATTCGTTTTAGGCTTACCGTAGAGTTGGATGGCGGCGATCACGCGATTGTTCGAGAAGGTGGGTTCGGGGGGGGGCTCCTGGAGGGCAACGTGTGGCGATGTGAAGTATCTTCAGAGCTTTCAACGTGCTGGACCACTGAAATGTCTTATATTACTACTACTACAGTATTATTATTATTATTATTAACTGTCTAAGATTATCATCACCAGTGCTGCTACAGAAGTCCCCGCAAGATTTACCATGATAAAGACCGCAAGGTTTGAAGTTTCGCACAGGATTAGCATACTGTAGATGCAGGTGTATTAAGTATATGAATTTAACGCTTAGTTGAGAATGCGGCGAATGGTCATCGGGCTGACAATGCCCGAATGCCTCCAGTAATTCCTAATCGTTTCAGGCATATCTGCGTTCTAATAGTTCGACGCTATGTATCTACCGACAATGCTGTCATCTACTCTAATGCGTGTGAATCGACTACTGCCTGATCTGTGCGTCGTGAGCGAAGACAGTCGGTGCATGGCAGATGGACACCTTGGATGCACTGCACAAAGCATTATAATTTCTTCTTATTTATTATTTCTTTGTCTTCTTGTAAGCAGGCTAGCACTCGCTAGCAGCAAAACTGAGCAGCGATAAAATATATGTACATGCGTGCTCTTGTATACTTGTCGCACCGTCGCGCAACATTCGCACTTCGGACTGATTGTACTAGCGAGATAAAATGCACCACCAACTTTTGAAGTGCCATACCTTTTTTAACTAATCCACCGATATGCATGCATTTTTTGTGTTGGAAAGCTCTTTATTTGCTCTTTCAAGTTAGGGTCTTCATGGTGTGCAGATAGCAGTCATTCCTTGGCTAAACTTAATTGAAAAATGCTACTTCGTCGAGTTCGTGAAAAAAATCGAGGCTATATCACACCAGATGGACGAAACAATTGACTATAATAATCGATTTCCGGCACAGTTTTAATAAACTTTCAGAGGTTGGAGGGCCACTCTTTTCAGTTTCTCAGCGGTATCTCCCGACGAGCCAGACGGCGTCTGCCGACGGGACCTCTGATTCTTTAGTAATTTGAACCTAGCCGTGCTAAATACCGTCGGTAGTTTCAATGGGGTCGTCCTCTAATAATAGTCGCCTCTCCAAAACTAAATCCCTCTCCCATTTCCCGATCGACGCCAGCCACGCGCAAGCTCCAATCTGATGGACGGCCATACACGTGCCGCAGTGACCAACGCGCAAGAAATCACAAGTGTCGTCTCTGACATTGTGCTGGAGCATGCAGCCTGCCGCCCGTCGAACACAACCAAGCAGTACGCCCCCAAGCAACCAGAGTTTAAGGAATGGTGCGCGACAAAGAACTATGATGATGGTTGTTTGGTGTATGAAGGAAAACTAGTTACTTTTCTGAAAACCCATATTATTCCTCGTGGAAACAAGCGGCAAAAAGATCAAAACGGCAATGGGCGATCTCTAAGTATCGCTAGCGTGGAAGCGTGTACTAAAGCTGCCATAGACTTGAACAAATTGTAGCAAACTTTAAAGACAAACTCGCACCCACACCCCCGAGGAAAAGCGTACCATGATCTCTTTGACACTCTGAAGAGGAAAGAAACCGAGAGAAAGCGAGCTCAGTTCGTTGGCCGAGGCTTGGGAACTATTTTGGACGGCTACAACGTGGAGGATATGAAGCAGTTAAGTGATTTCTGAATGATAGACAACAATGGGGACGCTCTTCGCGATAGAGCAGACTTTTTTCTTGGTCATGCAGTGCTAGCAAGAGGTGAAACCCGGCGTTTTATTGAATTTCCTGACATGCTAAGCTTACAGCACCCGGATGAAGGACAATAGGTGTGTACTCCGCTCGTTATAATAATGAACCGTGGTAAAACTAATCAGCACGGACGGATCGAGTATGGTGCTGCACTACGCTGCAAAATGGAATTGATATGCCCGCTTAATGCGGTGGCATGTCATCTTTTCTGGGGGTGGTAGATCGATTTGGTGCCCTTTCCAGATATGTCCTGTCGGGAAAATTGGTACGATATTCGTCTCATTAATGGAAAGAACAAAACGAAGGATGTGCCTTACAACACCCAATTAAATCGCATCAAACGCGCTTTTGCTGCATGTGGAATAGATTCGACCGTCTGGACGCATGCTAACCGTGGCTCGGGTGCGAAACTAGCCGAGACCTATGGAGCTAGTGAAGAGCCGATTCGTCGTCTTGGTCGTTGGAACGCGGATCGCAAGGAGGGTTGCATGTGGTGAAATTAAGCAGGGCCGTACGAACTGTGGTGGAATTGTGGAGAGGGTATACTAATGGAGTTGGAGGCCAAATGTCAATAGTAGAAGCCGACAAACTTATGGGAACAAAATGGCGCCAAAGCCCCACTGAAGCTCGATTTTACCTCCGTCGAAAGCGATATTATGATGCAATTGCGGCTATCGCTGCGAGGGAAAGCATCACACACGAAGCAGCTGCTGAATTGCTCGAAGTGAAGCGTAATAGCTCCGGTTTGTCGCTCAATGTATTCACGAAACACCTAGATGACTTGATATGATTTTGTACGGGAGTAGATATATCCCACAGCTTGATCCGCCATCTAAATACGCTTGATTACTTCGTGGGATTATTCAAATTAGCTCGAACGAACTCACTATTACTCGAACGAACTCACTATTGCTCGAACGAACTCAATATTACTCGAATATTACAATTGAATCGGACTCAGATCTAACAACTGTCGACAGCCTTCCATTTTCAGTTTGGAGCCGAAGAAGGAGAGCGCACGATGATACGAAGGTGCAACAACCTCACACTAGAGGAGAAGCTGGAGAAGCTCAGGACGTGGCGAGATCATCCGGATTGGGGGGGGGGGTACGGCTGCCCGCGAGCATCAAGCTCCAAAGGGCTCTCTGTCCGACTGGAAGAAGCAGTATTGGGAGATTCTGGATGCTGAAGTCGATAGTAAAGATGCAGCCCGGAAGCGTGCACAGGGAGGAGGGCGACGGCACAAGATGTATTCGTACGAGTGGGAGGCCCTAGCGTATTACGACAACTGTGACGGAAACTGTTCCAGAAAGGAGCTCCTGAATTACTGTCGGAGGATTGAAGATTTTGCAATTTTGAACGACCAACACAAAAAACACGTATACAACTCTTTTTCGAGCAGCGAAAATAGGAGGAGCTTGAAGCATCTAATCGACGCAATTTAGAAGGCAGCAGGTCCAGTGGTGGCAGTAGCAGCGGTATTCGTGATAAAAACGAAATCTGTGACGTTGTTGGTGAAGCAAGTAGCGAGAAAGATGACAAAGATCAGAGCGGTGCTGACGGTCAGTGATGACGGCGTTGACGGCAGATGTGATGAAAGTGCTTTCGAGTTAATACCCTCTTCTCAGACTGATTTAATTGATGATGGCTTAAAAAAGAAGAATGATGTACCCATTTTCACGTTGAAGTCAAGTCAAGCAAATAAAGATGACGGAGATGCAGCGCAAGTTATTGAGCTTGATTCCAGTGACACTGAAAACAATGATGAAACTCACTGTGGGATCGTAGCTGCGACGTCAGAGCTACGCGAAATCAGCTCGGTAGCAGCTCACAATTTCTTCAGAAAAAGATACCCCCGAAACTCTGTGGTAGTTGAGTGGCGAGACATTCACGAGAACCGTACACTTCACGTATTGCGGGACGATTTATATAGTTTATTATCTGGTGAGTCCACCACCGAGTCAGCTTTAGACTATTTCATTTACCGGTATATACAGCGGAAGGACGGAGTGGTTTCTGCGTGTGGTACATCCATGTTCCAGGAGATTGAATTGGTTTCTAGTGGCTGTCGAAACCCGGCTAAAAAGAAGAAAGCGCTCCGAAAAGCAATTAACGATTTTGATTGGGGTGCCTATCGGTTTGTTTTGCTGTAAATAGGCGGTCTAAATCACTGGAGTTTCGCCATAATTGAGAACTTTATGCAGCCTGAAGAGACGACAGTTTACCACATAGACTCTCTCAAAGGTACTCATAAACCTGAATATGTATTCGGGACTTTAGAGTGGTTTTTGAGTGGTGAACTTGCGAGAAGAGCAGGTTGTTCTGCTGAGTTCAAGTGGAGTACTTACTTTTATAAGACTAAGCCACAGCAAACTAACTGCGTAGACTGTGGCGTCTACCTCCTGTATTACATGGACAAGATGGCTACTGGTATCGTTGGCCTACAGCCCAAATCGATACTGGGTCAAGTTGAAACGTGGTGCAAAAGTAGCTTTAATTCGCTGAAGGCCGAGCGCCTTCGAACGCTTCTCCAGCAGAGGATCCACTGTGATGCGGAGGCGTAATGAGATGCTACTTCGTGATAATTGTTGCACAGGTTGCGGTAATATAATCTTGTTTGAGTTGATGTGAGTTGTTCGAGTTGATGTGAATCTGTTCGACTTGATGTGAGTTTGTTCGAGTTAATACGAATCTCTCTCCCATTGGACGAAATCATACATCCCTGCAAAAATAAGTATATGAGCTGAGTCGGGTCGTCTGATTTTCATTGAGCTTCAGTATAGGACGCCGTCCGGTCACGCCCTGAGATAACCCTTCGGTAACTGTAACACGCAGGTAATTTATTAACTGTACCAGGCACTAAATCGTGTGCCACGAATCGTCAAGGTTCTGTATCAGTACCTGCATAACCAAGAGTTATCAATATATATAAATTATTAGGATATTTGATGTTACAAATTCGGACGTCCGCTCGGATCCACTGGGCGCCTTCCATAACTGTCCTAAAACGGTTTTATGGAAGAATTTTAATGCCCCTTTTAATGCTAGGGTTAGGGGGCATGAATAGCACTATTAATAGCAGTCGGCCGCATTTAATTCCTACTACCAAAACCCCACTAAAATGAAGTGTCGTGCTTGTTTAGTAACGTAAGGATGTGTAGGGCATTTTGTTATGGAAAACGTGACGGGTTCCAACAGGATTATTAAAGATCTTAGGGGGGCGCGCATTTCGTGAGTCAGTATTTCGCGAGTCACGGCAGAAGATCGCCATGTACGAGCCTGAGACGTTGCTTGCAATGGCGGTGCATCTGAAAACCAGGGATCGATTGGCCTCAGCACTCAAAGTGCTGCGCCGCAAGCTGCACGAAGAGAAGGCACAAGATGTGCGCCGTAGGTCGTTGAGAGTGAGGCACTACGCAACGCTCGACTGTATCCCCGACCCGCAAGACTCCGACTGGATGACGTTGTGGAAGAACGGCACAGACGAGAACTTTATTCATTACACGAGTTTGGATCGGTATGGCCGTGTATACTATTCATGTTGTCATAATGAGCTAATGCTCTACTTGTCTGTAGTGCTTCCTTTTGCAGTCTTCTGGAGCATTTCTCGTCCTTCTACAAGCTGCCGGGTTACAGCCATAAAGGAGGTCGACCTCCTCGTCTACGCTTTAAACATCAGGCGCTCGCAGTCGTTCTAACCTTCTATGTTGACTCGCACCATGAAAAACACGCGAGTGTGTATTTCGGCGCTCCCCCATCGACCTTGAGTCGAGTTCTCAACGCAGCGGAGGATGCTTTAAGTAAAGCCCTTGTCTCATTTCGACCTGCTCGAATTACTTGGCCGTCAGTAGCTCGACAGCGGGCTTTAGCTAAACTTACGGCTCTCCGTGAACCCCTACTGCAGTTCACTTGGGGCTTCATCGACGGGAAAAACCTTAAGGTATTAATTGGTCAAAACGAGCTCTTCTCAAAGTTGCTACTAACGGTGTGACGTACGTGTTCGCTTCTACCAGGTGCTACAGCCCGCAGACGCAAACGTGCAGAATGCGTTCTATAACGGCTGGCTCCATAACGTTTTCGTAACAGGAACTTTGTGCTTCAGTGCAGATGGGCTGATTGTATGGGCGCGGCTCAATTGCCCTGGGTCCTGGAATGATGCTGAAAACTGCGTGGGTTTCCGAAAAAACCTCCTTGATCCCAGGCTCAGTCCGGACATGCGCTATGGAGTCGTGGCCGATAGTGCTTTTCCGTGTTCGGGTAGCATGACTGGTCGAATCTTGACCCCGCTCAAGGAAGGTGACTTGAATCGGCTTTTGCCTTCTGTACGTGAGGCCGCTAAACTACTGTCAGAGGCAATAACGTATATCCGGCAGTCGGCAGAGTGGGGAATGGGGTCGGTGGAGAAGGTCCACAAATGTTTGTTGTTGCCACTTCCACCGGATAAGAATTATGTATTGATCAAGATTCTCTCTCGCAATACAAAAAGTATTATGAACTGTGCCTAAAAAGTGTGGCTCTCAAATCCCAGTCCCAGTTGCGTGTCGCTGGAGCTTCACAGGTGCTGAAGATGACGGTGTTGGCAACCCCACCATCCACACCGACAAATAAACCATAGCTGATCACCATACGAGACGGTGATCTCTTCCTCAGGCAAGACGTCGCGGAGGGTTACTGCCGCAACCGTCAAATACTGCCCCGCACGGACTTCCAGGAAGCGGCAATTTGGGTCGCAGTGGTGGTTGACGAACCGCATCATGGTGCCGCACCACAAAGCATCGATTCCGATGCTTTTCCCATCCACAGTCGGCGTATCCAGTAACATATGACAGCCGTTGTCCACTGCGGCCCGCGTCTTCAAGTCTCCAAACTCGGTCAAATAGCCGCAATACTCTCCAATCACTTCTCCCTTAGGAATCATCTCAACCGCCGTCATTCCAAGATATCCTGAGGAGCCTCGTGCGCAGAGAACCAGATTCGGGTTTAATTGGAGGCTGTTGGAGCATTCCCCAGAAAATGAACAGTTTCCCTCGAAACAGCACCTGTTATTTAGGGCGTTGTTGCAGGTCGGAGCGCTGCAGCGCACAGAACACCCGCATCTGCCCACCTCAGGAACGACACTGAATTTGTAGTCTCTTGGATTGTCATGACTCCCCAACGGGTTCACGTAGGTTGGCCACGAGACAGGCTTCCACTCATCTGACGGAAGATCTGGGAGGAGTATAGATGACTCGGGCAACGACTGGGTCAGAGTTCGATCCGAGGATTGAGTGTTAGTGTCACTAACTGGTGATGATAGAGTCGAGGATGTAGATACAGCACGGGTGGGGCTTTCCTGGGACAGTCGGCGCGTACAGTCAGAATTATAATCGGTTTGGATGCTCCAACAAGCTAGCGTTGGAGCGTAGGACGACGCTGGGGAGCCGGGGGCCGTGATCACCTCGCAACCACCAACGCTTTCTTCGCAACGATAGAGGTGGTCAAAGGTTGGCATGGAGGGGCGAGTTCTAGGCCGGATTCCGACCGCTGCCGCCAACTTCTACCGAGTCCCTCCCGTCGGCGTTGAGGCATCGGGCAGTAGAGCGCGCGGTATGGAATTCGTGCGTTCAATCTTCAGTCGCTTGGAAGGCGACACAGCAGACCCGAAGCCTGAGGCTGGATCCTGCAAACACGCGCGTTTGCGTGACTCGCTTCGAGTCAACATCCTGTCGCAAGTGTATGTTAGTCATACAGTAAAGTTTTTTCCATCCGGTGGCTCTCGACGTACTGGAGCTGCGGTATCTGATCACCTTCGCGCCAAATCGAAAATGACTACCTGGCGAGTTTCGCGCCTTCACAAGATCGCGCGTTCAAATCGAAGTTGCTGGTTTCGAGTGTTGAAGTAGGCGTTATCATCTTGAGTTCTATGCTTTAATGAGGTTGTAAAATGAAGGGTGCATAAACCATTAAATTTCGTCATAAACGAGGATTTGTTTATTGACTCAGACGGATAGTCCATCAAAGAATTGTTTTATGAGGGTACAGGAGTCCCCGCCTAATCTGGACCTGAGTTTACGCATGTACCCGCCAGAGATCGTACAAGATTCTAGTCGGGATTTGCTCACTCGCTGGTGCAGAGACAGATCATGTACTGATGTTGCATACCATATAGATCAATGGGAAATAGCCGACCCATGAAGCCTGCATGAGTTGCTCGTTTACAGAGGCAAATGGAAGGCTGAAAGCGAGAATAATAACTTAGACCGCTATTTTGCAGGATTGCGGTAGTAGTATATCTCCATTTACACAGTGTTTTGCTGGGCGAAGCGAGCGCTGGACTGAGCTACGAAGGGTACCATTGGCTGCATTCTGGTATCACTACGGCGATGTCGTGAACTCCATTCTCTGCACAAAAATGTATTAAGTCAATACAATCAGCATCTATGCAAAACCTTTGCAGATCTCGCAACCTCTCAGTGTTTATTGGTCCCACCTTTCCAGATTAGGCGGGGGTTCCTGTAGTTTAATGCGCCTGTTATTATAATACTGTATTTAATGCGCGGTTTAGGGCTGCATAAAACCGTCCTAAAACGGTTTTATGCGTCCTAAAACGGTTTTATGCAACCCTAACCCGCGCATTAAAAAGTTATGGAAGGCGCAAACTTCTTAACTCTGAAATAAATTTCAGAGAATAACGCGCGGCAGGATTACAACATACAAGGGTCATCGAGGCACGACAGAAACAATGACTGCGTTCCTTGTTGACGGCAGCTTTACGCATCAAGAGGCTACAGTACTGCTGGATTAGCGCCGCCAATTACCCCCCCCCCCCGTAAATGATATGCATGATGCAGCAGGGGTGTTATATAACAAATGTTATTTGGAACCCGGAGAATGGGCATTCTCGTAGTCGTTAGAATGTATCGAAATGGCCGTAATACTACAAAAGCAAAAGTGCAACTCAAGTATTTGGGGCGAAATTCTCGTATTGGGAAACCGGGTTTGAGGACCCGAGGGAAGCCGTAGTCCGAAGGAGGTTGCGTGTGCGTGGGTGGTATTAACGTGGCAACCAAGTTGCGATAGTATTTTTTCATATTGGGACCGCTACGGCGGAGTAGACCCAACCCCAACTTCATTTCAAAGTCGGAGCCGGCATCACGATGACGCGCTAACTCTGCCGCGACGCGGACAGCGCGTCCGCTATGTCCCACGCACCAATATCAACTCCCTTGAGACCGTCGCGAATTAAAGGTAGCTTGAGAAGAGCGTGATAAGGCGGCGGCGGCGATTTTTCCCTGTATATTGCACATGGCGGTGGCTCTCGTTCCAAGGTGTTCCTGCGGCACAATCGAAGTGCCTATTCAAGCCACATTGCTGCGGCGAGTTTTACGCCTTGGAGGGCTACCGACTACCGTCACCGAGGAAGCTACCAACTTGGACAGTCCCCATCTCCGGTCAGGGAACCCTCAGATAGAAGCCCGCTTAGGTTGGGTAGCGTTTCCACTTTCGCGCAGTCGTCCTTCTGCAGCGTCTCGATCTTGGTCGGGATGAGATGGTCTTGACCATGTAAGAGCTCCACATTAACCGCAGCAAAACCCGCGCAGTATTTACGGAGCAGCCCAGCGCCGGGCATTCCAGCGAACGGCCCCATTGCCTTCACTAGAATTAGTTTTTCTACTGGGGGGGGTCTGGGGTCGGGGTGCAACCCCCAGTGGAGTTCTGTTCCTAAGCCGGATCAGATCCGTATACGACCCATTTTGGAGCTCGATGTTATGCATAATGGGGGTTATTAATAGATAGGGGGATTCATACACACCTGCCTCTTTGGTCATTTTCCCCCATCCGGAAAACAGCAAACGACAATTCTGACTTTCCCTCGGGTCTCGACAGTCGGCCCACAACACCCCTGTCCCTGCTCTTTCCGTGTTCAGAGCGTGCTGATTGGCCAGCACGACGCGATGTCGCCCGAATGTCGTGCCAACGGGACTCGGTGTGTCCGTCCAACGTCACGCGCTTCTGCTGTTCCGAGCGCTGGAGCGACATGGCGGATGCGCCCCCGCGGCTCCGCGGCACCTTCTGGAAGCGCAACGCCGGCATCCTGCGCGCCTGGCACAGTCGGTGCGTGCTGGCAGCCACTGGTCGCGTGCTGGCGCGGCTAATCCCCTTCTTTCTGGTGCGCCACAGCGCGGCAGAGGTGACGGTCGACGGATTCCTGCGCTACTCGAAGCGAGCGGACGGGTACTGCAACGCTACTATGTATCTGTATACATATACGTGTACACATGTCTATCTGGCTGGAGATGTATACAAATACATGTCTAGAGGTGTCTATTCATTTCACTGATTAATAAGTTGGTATCTTATTTTTGCTATTAATAACTGGCGGTAGGGGTAAGGTCAAGGAGATGGACCTGGTCAAGGTGAGACCGGCGTGTGACCGCTGGGTGGAGGAGAAGCTTCGCTGACAACTTGATGGCGTCAATGTGTATCAATGTTTTTTTGTTTTTTTTTCAATTATTTTTTTTTTACGTTGGTAGGCGACATTTGCGGCGACTATCGCGCAGGCCAATGGGTACTACTACTTCGAGCTGCAGTATGGGTCCATGCAGATGGCAATCGGCCTGCCGTTGCTGCAGGAAGCTCGGGTGTGGCTCGGCGGCATGATGGAGGCGGCTGGTGCGGTGAAAAAAACAACAACAAAAAACTTCAGTGGTAGATAAGTTGAGCTGAAATGCTGACGATGTGGTGCAGACGAAAACAGCGCGGGCAGGCGCGCGTGGACCGCGAACCTCCGGCGAATGCTGACGATGAAGCTGCGCGACCGACGAGAGTTGGTGCCGGCTATGGCGGACCGCGACTGGTTCAGTGAATGGAACTTCTGCCTGCGGTGAGGAGCGTTTGTGGGGCTGTGCTCTTGTTGGAGAGATGTGTTTAATGGTGTGTCTTCTGCTCGTTATTGCTGATAGTTCGCTGAAGAATGATAGAGAGCCCGTCACTGCTCGACAGAGACGACTGAAGAGACTGCATACGGTGCGTATGCGCACTTCTTCTCGATTTTTGCTAGCGGCCTTGTTGTAACTGGAAAGTGCGCGTGGGTTTAGATCTGGATGCAGTTTGAGCTGTTCACAGAGGTTTTGGCGGAGATTTTCTTTTCGTCGGTGCAGCAGCGAGATGCCCGTGGAGTCGCTCGAATCGAATCTTTCGAACGGGCAGCAAGTGATTTCGCTCTGAACGGTGGCGTCGATCAAAGAGCGGCTGAGTTTTCACAGAGTGCAGGAGCACCCCATCCGAGCTTGGTGTCATCGATGTCTACTTCTTCGCTATCGTCCACAATGATATCAACTCAGGGCAACGACAATGACCTTGGTGTGGGAAGTACTTACATGAAGCGTGACGATGTTGATGAGATGAAACTGGCCGGTATCCATTTGGAGTTCGCATCCAAAAGTTGGCATGGGCACAAGCGCCTGGCGAAAGAAACAGCTCTCTTCGCCAAATTTCGCTCACTCATTGAGCTCTTCCTCTCTGAGAGCACAGGTGACAATGGAAAGCTCCCCGGGGCTCTACGAGCGGTGTTGTCGAAGCTGCCATCCTTCCCTCTCATTTCTGCCTTCTCAATTCGTGGTATAAGTGTGGTCGCTATTGCCGAGCCACTCAGAAGTGAACGGTCCACGCTTGCGACGGTAGACAACCGCGATCTCGCAGGATTAAGCATGGCGCTTCGTGAAGCCAAAATGCTGCGCTACTTTCCGTACCAAGAACTACCTGAGCTGGTAGTACGGAAGTTTCCCGGTAATGTGGCTCCAACATTGGTGAGAGTACACCCGCGCTATGACGATGTATTCGTAAATTCGCTACGTTCACCTATGGTCCATGGTTTTTTAATACGAGCGGTACATGGAGTGAGCGACAGCACCAGTCAAGTTGAATTGCTCTCTTCTTTCGATATGAAAGAATTGGTTCGGTCCAAAGAACCTCACTGGATCCCATATCTGGATCTTGTCTACTACCAACTAGACAACGGTTCCTCCCCTGTTGAGAACTTGGCAGCAAAGGAATTTCTGCTGAAATCTAGTAGATATTCATCCAACCAGCCACTTACTGGTGACATTGTCATCGCAGTGGACGCAGAAAAGAGCAAATTACTGCTGGACCTTCCCGAGGTTTTTGTGAAAAAGTACGACGTAGACATTCACCCACTTGTTCGGAAGCTTCAGGGTGTTAAGAAGAACAGTGCAATATTCGCCTTGGCAGCCTCAAGCCCAACATTTACCAGGAGTCATAGTGGCCAGCACCAATGCCCAGTAGACACAGGCGTGCAAGTGGCACACGAATATGAAGATGCTGTCAAGAAACTCTTCGCGCAACACATTAAGGCTTTTGCGGCACAACTTGTTACCCTCGGAGACACTTCAGAAATCAAGTCGACTGAGTTTGGGGTGACAGGGAGACCGAGAGTGCCAACTTGGAACCAATCCCAGGGAAGTACATCGCGCGGTCGTCTGACTCGGTCAAACACAATGACTTCTATGCCTCGGCCTGAAGATATATTCTCATCATCGTCAGCTTGCCCTTCCACTGAGTTTGAGCCAATAACCCAGCCTCCTCTGCGTCGCCGAATGTCGTCACTAAGTTCCATGGCTCAGACACTAGGAGCAGGTGGATTAGCAGAAAGTAATTCTGGTACCTACGTCATCGATACACTGCATTTGCGTCAGGTGATGAGAGAAGGCGGTGTCAACATGCGCTTTTTGCCGTTGGTGTTCCAGTATTTAAACAACCGTGACCAGCTCGGCGTTCAAGTTCTTGTTGCCAGTGAAATCATTGCTCGATTGGCGAAGAATTTGTTCCGGTACAGAATGCTAAACGAAGACACAGGGAAGACAAGTGGCTGGAAATCGAGAAAGGCACGCCTGATCAAGTTTATTGATTCGATCATGCACGGTTTGTTTCACAAAAATCTTCCCGATGGCCGATGCTCGATTCGTGAGTGCTTCGGGGATCAGTTTTGGGATATCGACGGTCCCATTATGTATTGTTTGGGAGTGTTCTCATCTAGCTTTGCGATGAATTCGAAGACTCAGCAGGATGCAGTGAACCATCCGGGCTCTTGCTTGAATAAGTATCGCGATCTGTTAAAGGTGAACCCAGTCATTTTGTTCAACAGCTTGCTGTACGTGTTCCAGGCTCGATTGACCAAGTCGATTTTGCCCGAGTTGCGTGAGAATCGGTTCGTGTCTGTGCCATTCCTGCGCACTGAAGATGACTTAACTTTTAACTACGAAGAAGATGACCCTAAGCTCGCGATGAAAATCCATCAGAACCTGCTGTGGAGCCACTTACAGTTTTTTCGCGTGCAGTTCGAAGCATTAAAGCCGGAATTGCCCGTCTTGAATGGTGGAGAATCAGCAAACAGCAAGAACAAACTGGGAGTGCAGACTGAGCTGACGACGTGGACTCAATACTATCGGATGCTGTCGCAGATTTTTCGCCAAAGTTTGAATCACCCCCACCTAACGCGATTAGAGAAGGCTATTCAGTCCTGGCAAGACTTGACAGCAGTACGCGCACACCTGAGTTTGGCTCTGCGTGCTGCTGCGGCTCCGTCGTATCACCCGTCAGGACCGAGCAAGATTTCTGCTGTGATTCGAGAGCACTGCGGCTTCGCGTATCTGCGAATGGCGTCCAGCAAAGCGCTCTTTCCCATCGAGTACAAATTAGCTTTGCGCTGCCTTGAACTTGTGAGTTCAGGAGAAGAGCTGGCAAAGGCAATGGAGGATTCCAACGAACTGCTTGAGTGGTTGAGATTCTTCTATCGGCCAGCTAACCCATCGCAATTTGCTAAAAACTCCTCATCCCACCCCGTGTATTCAATCCAGTATTCCTCAGATGAGAGCGAGCTGGGAGGTCAGAGAGAAGAGAGCGTACTGTTTTCCCTGCGAGAGCGATTCCGGCGCCATCAGTCTCGACAGTCTTGGATGTCAGTCATGCCGAGTGTCGATTCATATTGCCGCCGAATCGAAGCAATGCGACGGGACCCTGTGGATGTCGCGGCAACGAGAGCCGTGCTGTGCGAAATGGGGTTTGCATCACGTATGCCCTCAGCTCCACTAAGCCCGACAAGTAACTGGGAGAACGGTTCGGTTATGGACTCGAGTATGTCCTTCGCCGAGAAGTATCAAGCACCATTCAGCTTTAACCCTCAAGACTCGTCCATAGCTTCGTCGATGTATTCGTCACGAGGAGACGCACTGTGGTTCATCGAATGCTTTTTCCTGCCTCCGCTTGCGAATAACTCACTACTTGTTGCTGGAGATGCACTTGTAAACAACGAAGAAATCTCCAGACGCATGACTAGTGTTCGTGCCGACGGTGGTGACGAAGGTCCTGTTCCAGGGTTCGCCTTGGCATGGGGCAATCCGCTGGGTTTGTCATTGGACGAAGAGGCTCACATCAGCCATGGGAGCAGTTCAACGTTGTGTCTGCGCCCAACACCAGACACTGTGTCGTCCGTTAAAATGGTTTCATTTCCTCCTCCACTTCGTCGCGTGATTCATATTTCTTGCGGATATCGACACACCGCACTTATTACAGACGACCGACACTTGTACACCTTCGGTCATGGCGAGTGCGGTCGCCTAGGTCACGGTACACAGGATGATTGCACTGAACCTGAGCCTGTCGGCTATTTTACTAGTCTCATTAAAGCTGAAGGCGTCGACGTTGGCGGAGTTGTTGGCGTGTCGTGCGGCCGCGAGCACACCATGGCTGTAACTGCGAATGGTGATTTATTCGGTTTTGGCTGGGGTGAAGCGGGTCGTCTTGGTACAGGAGAAACAGGCAGCAGTTTGTATCCGTCTCGCGTGGCTGATCTGAGGAACATTGCTGCTGTGGCTTGTGGACGAGAGCATACGCTAGCTCTGACGAGGAAAGGCCGTGTATTTGCTTTTGGAGCTGGGTTTGGTGGACGTCTAGGCAACGGCTCTGAGACGGACGAGGATTTGCCATTTGCTGTGCAAGGCTTGGAAGGCTACCGGATTGCGGCAATCGACGCTGGAGAATGCCACTCATGCGCCTTGAGCAGAGACGGCGACGTGTTTACGTGGGGGTTTGGTACTTCTGGAGCGCTAGGTCATGGCAACCGTGACAATTGCTTAGAACCTCAACGTCTTGAAGGTCCATGGAGTAGAAATCCGGAAGATGAGCTTGATAGTGAAAACCGCACGAGTGAAGCGTCTGTTGTCACTTCGATCGCATGTGGAAGCTATCACACTCTCGCGGCTACCAGTGACGGTTCCCTGTATGGCTGGGGTGACGCTGCTGCGGGGCAGTTGGGCGCCGAGTACGTCACTGCACCAGATATGGTTGTCCTCTCACCGCAAAAAATCCGCGTGCCAACTAGTTCCGGGATTCGAGGCATTGCCTGCGGCACCTTCACATCAGCTGTGTGCACGAATCAGGGCCATCTCTTTCTTTGGGGTTCACCAGCAGCAGGAAATGGGGCCCCATTAGATGTCGACGATGCGCACGTGAAAAGAATCGGCGTTCTAGGAGAATTTGTGTTCTCGCAGATTGCATGCGGTACGTCATAACTCGCGTGTTTTTTTGCGTAATTCATGCATTACGTCGAGCTAACTCTGCGTCTGGTGTGAACAGGAGCTTACCATGCCGTTGCTATCACCCGGAAGCTAGAGTACTGCTAAATGTCAGTATGAATGAATTGGTCGTCACCTATTCAACGCATGGAGTTACTAAGATTGTCCATGTAATATCCAGTTGACATTGTGATTTCCATTCTCGACGTTTGTACGTGTGACTTCCAGGAAGAACGAGGCAGACATCAGGCGCAAAATGCCACTTGATGTACTGCATACCGCAGTATTGCATCGTACAGTACCTGTTGCGCGCTCCAATGGCGACCCCGTGGGACCTGCCTCCTGTTGTATCGGCTTCAGTAATTAAATGACCCTACTCCGTTTGGCGCAATTGGTATTAAAATATAATCCTTATACATCATGGTAGCTGGCATTTCATTCAGTGCGACGTCTCCAGTGCTTTTACGAGTTATGCTCAAAGATTTTGTATCAATATGACCTTGTAGACACTGTCACTTGTGCATTCCCCAATGGGCCAGCGAATGTTGGCTCGGAAGGTTTTGAAAATACTACTAGTGCAACGTTTCAGTCCTGCAAATTTCTGAGTCCCAACTTGCTTAATCTTCAGCCTCTTTTTTCGCTCTGCTGGATGGAATCCAGTACGTCGGTGAGCCTTGTTGGGTCAAAATGGATGCAAAGTATCCAAAAACCGCGCTTTTGGCCGTCCTCTAAATATTTGTTTAACTAGGAATCATACTTGTCGCGGTGGCGCTTTGGTTTGTTGGCGCTGAGGGGAGACTGCTTTCAGAATCTTGAGATGGTTTCCCGGATTCCAACTACTGGTCAAAATATAATACATGTATCAACTGGCGTTGCGCGGGTGGATAACGCTGCCTTTGCCTTGGGCTTGGTTCTCCTGTGTCTCTGCCGAGAAGCTTGAAGACAGAGTTGGTATCAGCCTATGTGGATATCTAATCGTAGCTGCATCACAAATACGGGTGCAACTTGAGAAATGAATGCACGCTGCACCTGAACTCACTGGTGAATCACAAGCAGATGACACTAATTCACAGATAGAGATTTGGTGTATACAGTATTCTAGCCACCACAGTTGACTAAACTCGAGATGTGTCATTTATTGTCGAGTCGCACGCATGCTCCCTCCTTCATTTCAAAACCTACGCGTAGAATCCTGTTTCTCCTCTCTTTCTTCACTTTTCAATTTGCGGAACTTCTTGAAAGTAGCACGATATCATCTCTACTTCCGCAACGTATCGTGTTGTTGATAACGCTCGTTCAACTGGTTTGTGTTGGAAAAACTTTCGTGGCTTTCACGTCGAAGGATCTGTCTTCTAGTATTCATTAGGTCTTGTTATCTCACCAGATCGGATCGAGTACGATTGGATTCCGCCGCCAATAAATTACCAAAACCAAACTCTTTTAACATCTTCAAGGTTTTGAAGAGTTCAAATGTCCAAAAGTGGGTTAATGGGGCGGCCAAAGCCAACAGGAAGAGCCCTGAAGCAGCTGAAACACTGATGGTGTCTACGTTAGCTGCTTGCTACGGAGACGAAGGTCTGGCAACGGTGCGAATAGCTCACGATTTACCGATCACTACCCAAGAATTAAAGGCAGTCCAGCCGACAAATTGGATGGTAAAACATCAAACAGCGAATGATGTTTCAACTTCTTCAGCAGCACGTCGAGCAAGGAATAACGACACTGCTTCAATACCGGCAGCAGGCAGACGAATTGGTCGTCACCAATCCATCGAGACGTTCTCCACTCCATTCTCGAAAATAGCTGCGTGTGACTCACAGGAAAAAGCGAGGAGAAGTACAGTCGGAGCAGCTAGCGAGAAGGGCAAGAAACCGCCCTCTTGCGGTGCAGCACCTCGTAATTCGCATCGCAGCGTGGTCGAAGGTTGGAAAACGCATTGCGAGGATTGGAAAACGCATTGCGAATATGACAGCAGCCCTGAACAACGCCGTACCAGAAAACACAGGGCGAGTGCTACCTCAACTTCGCCTGAAAAGACCATCTCCAGCTCGAGGAGTTTTGTCGCCGCCACGCTCGACTCGACCACCGCAGCAAGTGTCACGCCTGACTCGACTAAGTGATGCAGCCGCTGGGTTCCCGTTCGCACGCCTTGCGGAGATGTTTTTGTACTTTTGGACCGTGGTGGCGATCATGCTCGGGCTTATCTTGGCCTGCCTCGTGCTGTATCTGCTGTACTTCAAGAACGGTGGGGACTTGACTCCAGCGCTACCGTTCTACCTGGCTGCGTATGGAGGACTTGGCGTTGCCGTTGCATCTGGTTGCGGGCTCTACGGCCTGGTTCAGCATCGGAAAATCGTCACGCTCGGTAGACGCAACTACTCTCTTGGAATGGTAGGAATCCCAAACGACGATCTCAAATGGTCGTGTTGGTCGTTCTAACCGCCCGACTTTTATCTGCAGTTTGTGTTTCTAGGGCTCACCGCAGCTATCGCCGTCGTCGTCGGTGGAGCAATGGCTCTATCGCTCTCGCACGTCGTTCAGCTAGCTCAAGAAGAGGATTTTTCGAGCAACCGCGTGGCAGTCCTCGAGACGAAAGTTATCGCGAGATTGCACAGTCAAGTGGCGAAAAGCAGTTCTGCATGGCGCGACATGCAGAACGAGCTCCAGTGCTGCGGATACGACCGAGTGGGTGTCACCAGGACGCACCTCAGTTCGTCGTGGAATTCAGCGGTTCAAACGGCAATCGAAGACGTGAATGCAGAAGGAGGTCGGTACTGCTCCACCCGAGCTGGTGAGTGTTTGAAGACGACGTCCGAGTCGCATTGCCCCGTTTCAGGGCGGGATTGGTGCCGGTCGCAACTTCTTCAGGTCGCGCACGACAACTACGTACTTCTCAGCACGTGCGCAATTACGCTCGGCGCCGCTCAACTTTTCTTCAGCCTGCTCGGAGTGTTCACTCTGCTCTGCGATGCTCGTCGAGTTGCCGGCTTGTCCCCAACCTACGAGATCCGGCACGAAATGCTGTCACCGATCCAACCGAGTGCTCCGAATGCCGACGCCTAGAAGGACGAAGTGTAGGCAGAGTTTCGCTAAGCTGATGAATGGAGACACGCTATGAACTCGTTTGGTGGTGGGCGCCTGCAGTGAAAGGTCGGAAACGACGAGTCCAGCGTGGCTTTGGTTGCGATGCCGGCATCGCCCGCGGCAAAGCACAAGCAGCGGGTGGTGGCTGCAGAAGGATTGAAAGCTCACGCGACTTCACCACCGACGCCGGTGAAGTCGACGACAATCGAGGAAAATGCACGTCATCCAGTCGCTGGGCAGCAGTCTCAACCGGAACAGCGTCCGGCGACACCAGTGAAGCGTTCGAGGAAGCGAGCTCCGTGGACATTGAAGTATCACGAGACGGCAAAGTTCCTCGATCGAGAATCGTTCAACGGTCTTGGATCGGCCGGTGGACTGCCACCTCTCGGTCTGAAATCGACTTGGTTCCCTGGCACTACGATCGGTGAATCCTATCGCGCTGCCAGTACCATCTTTCAGGCAGCTCAACAAGCTTCGCTAGAAACGCGTCCTGTTTCGTGGGGGTACGGGTATACGGATGGTGCTCTGGGGCATCACAGCACCCGACGGGTAGTTGAGATGAGGCGGTTGGCGATTTTCCGCCGTGTTAGGATTCGAGCGGTCTCCGCAGGAAATCGGCTCAGCCTCTTCCTTACAGGTAAAGTGCAGTCGGTCGGCAGTAGCGATTCATGTTGTGGTCTTCTTAGCGTTCTACTTCTTGTAACCGCAGATGACAATCGGATTTTTCAGTCTGGGCGCTTGTTCATGAGGCAGGATGGATGCAAGATGTGGAAACCCGTCGAGATTCGCATGGAGGATATCGAAATCCCAGCGACGGTCGTTGCAGTGGAAGCGGGACATCTTGCCGCATATGTGCTCGATGGTAAGTTGTGGTGAAGAGACTCGGACATTTGTCTACATTTGCTTACATTTTCCCTGCTGTAGATCAAGGGCGAGTGTACTCTTGGGGAACACAAATCTTCGGACAGTTAGGCCATGGAGAAGAATTGGAGGAAGATTCTGCAGTAAACATTGAAAGCTCTGGTGGTGGCGATATTACGCCTGATGCAATTGTAGACGATCAAGGTTCTGATACAAAACACGACGCTGGCGATTCGAACAGTGGTGACGAAGAAGACGACGAGCCTCAACCCAAGGTTGTCGTCGTGGAAAAAGTACCAAGACTAGTGGATAGCTTGACTGGATATCCCATCGTTAAAATCTCCGCTGGAAACCACTTTGTGGTCGCGATCTCTACGAGTGGAGCTGTGTTCTCTTGGGGGCGTGGATGTTTCGGCCAGCTCGGCAATGGCGAAGTCGCTGACACAAGCACTCCTGCACTAGTGGATTCTCTACACAAATACGTTGCGGTTAACATTTCTGCTGGAGAGAGCCATGTCCTTGGCGTGTTTGTTCCGAGAGAGGAAGTTTTATCAGATCAGCAAGGATTATCGCCTCTGAAGCAAAACAAGAAAACTTTACCAACCGAGCGCTCTATTGTGATGGTCTGGGGACGAGGAAAACACGGATGTCTAGGCTTGGGAGGATCGAACAACGAGTTACTTCCTCGTGAAAACACATTTTTTCGAGGGTTGGGTGCAGCTAAGGTTGCTGCTGGAGCTGATCACTCGTCAGTGCTGTGCACTGTTGGCACACGTACATTCCTGTACGCATTCGGAGGCAATCAGTTGGGCCAACTAGGGATTGCCTCCAGTGCTGATCAGGTCGATATGCCCTCATTTCTGGATGAATTCGCCAACGTCCACGTCGCGGATATTGGAGCGGGGGTGCTATACTCCGCAGCACTCACGGGTACGTAGCTAGACTGACTCCATTGCACACAATTGCATCTAATTTCTATAAGGTGACGGCGAGGTATTTACATGGGGCGATGCTCGCTACGGGAAGACTTGTCGTGCCGACGGGCGTACAGCGTTTGTACCTTGGAAGGTTGATCTGCCTCGGGCTGATTTGCCTCTAGGTATCCCAAGCTGGAGTTTCATCACTCAGCTCTCGATCGGATCGCATCACTCGTTAGCTCAACTCCGTATTAGTACGTGGTGCGAGCTTCCAGGTCGCTTTACGCATCGCGCTGACTTTGTAGTTTGTTATGCTATAGACGGTAAAGCTGACCGATGGAGGAAGTTCCCGTTAGATGGTATTGTATCTAGTGTGAGTCATGAGGAGCACGGCAGTAAAGGTAATGTCGGAATTACCACTTTGCGAACTCTGACCTAACGAACGCAAATGTTTTTCATAGTCTCGATGGTTCAGTGTAAGAGCTCACAAACTATCACACGTAGCGTGCTCGGTATCTTTGTGCAATGCGAAACGTGTCAAGTGTCCCCACTATGCCGGGTATGCTGCAGACGGTGTCACGCTGGACATATCCTTCAACCTGCTGCGGTTGGGCGTAGTCTGCAACGCGTTTGCGTCTGCTCCGAGGAAGGCTCAAAACTAGGAGTGCCTTGTTTGCTTGCAACGTGCCTTCCGTGTGCAATCCCCGAGGAAAGCGAAGTGACGGCAGTACAGAGTACCAAGCATCATACTACTAGTAATATGTAAGATGGAGCCACTAGGTCAGATCGCTAGAATATTGAAATCAACAACTACATACACGGCAACAGGATGTTAGTACCAACTTTCCTGCTTCAGGCACGGTCTGTTTCAGTGCTTACCATAGTGTTTCACTGTTAGATGTAAGATAGTGATCGTCCATACAAAAAGATGGCCTTGTAAGGCGTGAGCATGCGTTTCCAGCACAAACGCAAGCTGATATAAAGGTGAAAACCCGAATTTGCGCCCCAATATCACGAGAAGAGCGCCAAATGAGAGGAACTCGATGACACCATAAATCAATATGTTCCTCACTGCCATCTTTAACTTCTGCTCCGTGATTGACGCTGTGTAAGGATAGTATGCTGCCACTGGTAGCTGAAACAGCACAGTTAGGTAAACGGCATACCATATCGGGACCATAAACTCAATGTACTCGGCGAGGAGAATGTACTCTGAGTGAAAAAGTGTTTGAAGTGCAACACGGGCCACCTCTTGATCATCACTGGATAATTCATCGTCGCCGGGTTTGCTGGATTCACTCGACCTTGAAAGCAGCGATGCAATTACTGGAATGTCACCTTGTGTGACTGGGCCGGTTGGAGTTATCTGGTGCTGTTTTGAAAAAAATTGGATCGGGCCTAGTTGACTAGAGTCATAGACTCGGCTAGCCACCCCTGATTTCCGTTTGATAGCGGCTTTGGACGAGCATCGTCGGTTTGTAGCTTTATCACTGGTAAACCTTCTCGACTTCGACATTTCGTCCATGAATGCTGCGCTACTTTTTAAAATCGGTAGTGGAAAGGGAGCAAAAAGACGGATATGCCGTTTGTAGTGGGCAGGTAGACTCTCCCCATGAGCCAGTTTCTGCAGCAGCGCAGGTAGATCCTGAAGATAATATTTGATGGCTGGTTCATTCTGTTGATGATGCGGCTTTTCGCTGCGTTTACCCCAGAAAATAGCACGAAGAGCGAGAACGACATGAAAGGTACCTGTCCCCATTATTATTAAGGTTGTGATTATTGACTTGGATGCTTGCATGCAGATAGCAACGTAGTAAACATTAAACAAGTCCACCGAAAATACCACCACCGGTCCTACATATTCGTGGTAGCTTTTGGCTGCATACGCAATGTTCTGTTTTGTGCAGAACTTGATCAAAGGCATTACAAAAATGAATACGGTTTGATGAATCCCTGAAAGCCGAGTGAAGACAGCGCTAAAAATCGGGTAGCACACAGCCACTACTCCCTGGCTAGCGATAATAATGAATTGAGCCTTGAATTGACTTCGCAGTGTTGGTGATAGCATCCGAGGGCCAACGACCAGAACGGTAAATACCGTAAAATACAACACAAAGGGCCCTACGACGAGTACATAACCAAACGGGGTGGGGAATGTCCACATAGCTGCAAGCAGAATAGCAGTCAATACACTGCAAGTGCTAGTTCCCACTGCAATTTTGAAAGCCGCATAAATCGAGATGGTTTCAGTTTCGATCACCGCTCTCACTTGGAAGACCACTCCCAGTGCTTCGGCTGTCATAGCGAGAAGCATTCGGATCCAAACCGCATAGTTTGCTTGCCATCCGTCCGAGGGGGGCTTCAGGGGAATACAGTCAATTGCGAGCGCTGTAAGCAGGGCTGGAATTGGGGCGAGTAAGCACACCGCAATGACGCGAATGCCTGAAGTATGCTCATAGTCGCGAAAAGCCAACAAGCGCTCGATGGAGTACTGACTTCGATCCCCAATCTGGCTTCGGTGCCACACCGCAGATATTCCGCGCTTAAGACGCTGAAGTCGAGACGTTTGGTGACATTCAGGCGGATTGTCGGAGTCGATTCGGCCAACCATATTGGAGTGACAACCAAGAGGATAACTATAAGCATTGCTGTTTCTGTCTTTATTTTTGGTTAAGAAGTGTTTTGTTGTCTATGAACGTGCGCCGATGCCCGCCACTTGATCTTGACGAGGCTTGGCGTGGATTGGAAGGTCAATACTAAAGTAGTAGCGAAAACCGAGGAGCCTTATAATGACAGAAGCACCCGCTAGCGTCATGCTGGTCTTTGCTGATCCGACATCACGCACGCAAACGGTGAGTCAGTGACGACTTCTACGACGACGCGATTCGCGTCACCGCTCGTTTCGAACGTAGCAGCACAGCATGACGTACCCACCGAACGCGCGACTACGTAAAGCGTCGCAACGTTCGACTCGGGAAAGGCATCCCATTCCTTGTCAACATTTCGCGCCGACCGACACTGCGTCAGCTTCAGACGCGGCTGAAGTGAGTGGCACCCGCACACGAAGGACGCATGTGCTTTACATTTCCAAACGAACACCGGCCCCCATGCAGTCTCGCGCCATGGAGCTCCAGAGAACGATAAGAATCTACCGCGTGGCGGATATGTTCATCACTCCACAGTTAAGGCAACTTCAACATGAGTGGGCCCTCCAAAATCACTTCCGCCGTGCACATGGAAGACCGCGCGGCTGGACGACCACGCGCTGGCTTTGAGCTGCGCTGGTAACGATCAGAGACCGGACGCGGAGCGAGTGGTGGTGATACACATTGGCCACTTCCGATGTGTCACGGTGCCGAGAGCCCAACGCCTTGGAGATCAACCCTCTCTCCTGTATGCTACATGCACATGCAGGCCGTCGGACGTCTGAAGCTTCGTTACCTCAGTCCATTGCGTTGAGAATACTGTTCTCACTGAGAACCTCTCATGCATTGCTGGTGCGGCTCGCCTGCATTTGGGTGCTCTGTGCTGAACATTTATGGGTGCGACTAGCTCGCAGCCCAAATGACAAAGTGGTACACATTAAGTTTAACAGTATTTTTCAAGCACCATGCTCTCCAAACTATGATGGTACACATTCAGTATAGCAGGTTTCATTTGGGTTCCACAACAAGCCCATGTCGTGCAATCGCGGGTCTGAACCCAGACATCTTGCTTTCACTATGCCTGAAATGGGTCCCTAGCGCATCGAAATTGACACGCAAAGCTCCGTTGCAGCGCACCGGTCTCTGTTGAGACTTTAGCCGGTTCCTCGTCCGCCGTCTGCTGCAAGCGCGCGATCCGGTGCCATAAACGCTGCTGGGGCCCGCTGGCGCCAGTAAAAACCTGTTTCCGGGGCATATGCCGCGCAGTCCGCCTCTATCTAGTCGGCTTGGCCATTTTCAATCAGGACTTGACCGGCTCCGAATCAAGGGATCGATATCTCCTTGATACTCTACGCTCGGCACCGCACCACGAGCCAAACAGCGAAAGTCGCTACGCAAGTCCTCGGACACGGGGAGAAAAAAAAAGTTTTTTGTTGGTGAAAAAAACTACAATAACAATGGTGCACGCTTTGGACGAGTACGCGAGTGCGACCACGACGCGAAACATCGACGAGAACATCAGCGTGCTGCCCGCCACGTATGACGAGAAGGATGACATGGAATCGCTCAAGGCGCGACTGCAGCGCCGCAAAAAGCCCATTTACGCCGGACTCGCCTTCCTGGCCGTTGTGGTCATTGGCGTCACTCTTGGCGTGTCGGCCGGCAATGGCACGAAGGCCAACGTGGAATCTGCCCAGGTGAGTGAGTCATCGGAGGTCGAGGGCTTGTTGATGGCAGTGAACGGCGTGTGGTGGATTTTTAATCGCTGCCCTGTGATAACGTCGTGCAGAAGGACACGGAAACGCCCTCGTCCAGCGGTGCAGGTGACGCCACCAAGACTGGCCAGCAGACCCAGGTGGACCCCGATGCTGGCGCTGTGCAGGCTGCCAAGGACTCGGTGGCTGCGTCGGGCAGCAATGCATGGTCCTCGTACAACAACTCGGGATCGGCTTCCGGCTCGGTTGCGGGTGAGGCCTCCGCCGGGCAGGTATGGTCGCTGAGTAAGTAGTGCAGTAGTGGAGAACGGATACTGTTGTCCAGGACTGACCGGTACTTGTGTTTCTGCAGACTCGACGGACGGTTCGTCAACTCCTACGCCGACGCCGACGCCGACACCAACGCCGACGTCGACGAACGCGCCGAGCTCTTCGGGTGAAGCTTTGGCCTACAGCATTGTCGACTTCGACTGGACGGATGCGTCCAACTGGCAGTACGCTAGCGGTGCTTCTGTGTCGTCCGACATGGTCACTAGCAACGGTATCACTTTGAATCCGTCCAACAGCAAGGAGCCCATTCGTACGATCGAGGGATGGAGCGGCGAGAAGGTGGTGTACATCGAGTGGGAGCGCACCAGCACGAGCGACACCAACATTTGGATGCTCAATACCAAGCTGGAGGACCAGTTCGGCAAGGGCAACGGCTGGCCGTACTGGGGCGAGCTTGACCTCTTTGAGATGTTCACGCAGGACGCCGCGGACAACCCGTCGTACGACTACGGCGGCTTTGGCGGATTTTCGGATGCGTCGAGCTACGGTCAGCTCACGATGCACATGGGCCCTGCCACTGCTGATGGCAACCCGTGCTTTTGCCCTGCTAGCCCTTCCAAGAGCTCGTGGTACGACAACACGGAGCCCATGACATCGGGCTGCACGGCTCAGTTCTCGAACGATGAGAAGAACTCGATTGCTGCGGTTTGGGGCTCGGACGGCACGGGTCAGTTCATCCAGCTCATCCAGAACCCGACCATCACCAAGGGTGGCAAGCTCAGTGGCAAGGACACGTACGATATCGGCACCGGCAGCGGCGGTGTCACGTCCAAGATCTACAATAACGCTGAGCTCTTCTGGGGCGTAGATGCCACCGATAAGTGCGCCACTGCTGGCGGCCACGACGCCACCTCGGGCTTCCCCTTCTTCGAGAGCTTCCGCATCATCCTCGAGGAGCAGAAGAAGGGCGATTCCAGCGCCTCCTTCACGGTCACCAACATCCAGATCTTCTCCAAGAACTAAGTTGTTGGTATGTCAGCTCACTCGTGCAGTGAACAGTTTTGCTTGTTAATGATGACGGTGCTAGGCTCGTTTCCTGTTGGTAGGATGTGCCGTGTCTGATGCAGTGGAACATCAGCTTGAAGCTACCCCATCGTACTAGTCGCCTAAATAATGAACCACATTTCCAACCAACGGGTATACTACATACTACGTAGTACAAGAACTGCAAGTTAAGGATTTTGAGCTACCGGTATTCTCTCATCCTGAAGTTAATACCGGTAACAGTAGTTGAATAATAGGCTTGGGGGCAAACTATTATTATCTCTAGTACATCATTTGTAAAGTGATTTTGATTTGCGAATTATCGACATTGTAGCTGATTAAAAATAAAAATTTTCTGCAGACGAGTTGAGGCTGAGGCCAAAAACAAAGAATGGCATGTGCTGCAATTGAGATTGATGGATCGCAACACAACCAACATGACACTGTTTTCACTCGAATCGCTCTCTTGTGGCATCGCTGCCACATCGGCCAACGAAGCGAATATTCTGTGGAGCGCCTGCTTGCCTTTCGTGACTATTATCAGCGAGCCTCGATCACAAGAGTGATTGGCGTTTGCGTCCTGACACCAATTCCATCGTTGCTTACGGCGTTGTTAATCGGTTGCACCCCGCTCGAGTCTCCTTCAGCTGGTTGGAAAGCTAACTACGCAGCTTGGATTCGATTATTAATTGCGACGACAGTGGCGACAATGGGAGTTGTTTATCAAGTGATCGGTGTTATAGAGCCAGCCGGAATATCGATCGCAAAAGCTTTCGTCATTTCGTTCGCGACAGCGTCTTGCAACGTGTTGACGATGCTGTCGTCAGCAGCTACATGGACATTTCCAACTCCGTTTGGCTATGCACTTAGCATTGCCCCGTTCGTGATGTTTTTCTCTTCGTTTATTGTGTTGGCTATCGGACCACGCCAGCTTTACAACTCCTTGCCGCTACGACAGGACATGAAATCTGCACTACTCGTTATCTGCAGTCAGGGAGTGGTGGCGGGGTGCTATGTTCTTTTTAGCGCTGTTTTCAATCGACTATCAGGCGTCCAGCAAGCAGCGTTTACCTTCGTAACACCACTTGTCAAGTTTCTTACCAAACAGAATATTGCCAACGCAGCCGAGAGCTTTCACGAGTACGTGGCGCCGCTCGTGGTTTTCTCGGTAGATCTTTTTAACGTTTTCTACGTGGCAATCTGTATGCAAGTATCGAAATCAATTGGCACTACCTTGATTATAATGGCCTCCGATAGCTTGCATCTGGCGCTTGCTCTTCGAAGTATTCTAATGCGTAAAAGCGAAGGCAGCACACCCCACAAACATCCTGAAAGCTACGTTCAACACTTACTCAAGCTGTTGAGAAAGGATTCGGAGAAGGAAGACGGGCTGCATCGTTGCGGTAAACGAATTCGTTTGTTTTCACCACTTTTTCTCCCGCTTTCAGACGAAAGTAAAACCTTGTTGGAAGAATTATCCAAGACTGGTCGATTTGCCAGTGATACAACCACAAATCGTCGATACTCCAAGAACTCGAGAAAGCCAAGGAAGAGTACTAGGAAGGAATCAACGGCTCATTCGGCAACAACTGAACCAGTTATTAATTGGCTACAAAAACACCAAATAGTTCCAGCCCCCACTCCATTAACTGGTCACCATCGTACAAATTTGGTTGGGAGTATCATCAAGCAAAGAGAACCACTCCCAGTAGGTGCCGAGTCAACCTCAACTTTTAACGAGAAAATCATTCTGGACTCGCTTCAAGATCTTTTCCATTCGGACTACATTCTCTTGGCTGAGTACGTCGAATTCGCAATCCCGCTGCTCTACGCACCATATCTCGTGGCAATCTTCCACCTGCCAGTCGGGGCATACTACCCAAACACATCGTCTATGACAGAAGCCAAACTGGTTCAAGCTGTGACCAGCATTTTGATCTACTCCGCGATCGAGTTTCTCGCTTTTGGCGTGCTCCTCCTTCTCTTACACCGCAAATTCGGATTTTCTCCGTTGTACCAGTTGGCGTTCGTGCTGGAGACGCACGCACCCGCCATCCAAGGCCACCTCTTCGTGTGGACTATCACGATCCTGCACCTCACGCTGCGGCACTACGGTAAAGTGAACAGTTCTCCTTTTTCGGTCATACCAAACTCCTAACTTTCTCTTTCTCAGGCGTCGACTTCAACATTCTCATCTCATAAAACACTAAAAGGACTAAATGAAAACATGGATACCCTTGGTTGGTGCTTAACATAAATTAGATGTACTGAGTTAAGCCTAAGCACTTGGTCACCAAGTGCTACAGTACCAAGTTGGTGCTCTTCCTCGTCTTGACTTGTGAAGTGGCTTCTCCCTCTGGATAGGAATAATAAACGCAGCGCTAGCATTCACGTATGGATGATGGTCTCTCTCAACAGTAATAATTAGAGCACACTGCGTCGTCGTCGCCGGCGACGCTCGACGGGGCTTTGGCTCTCGCTGATGCGCGTGACGAGCGTGTCTCTCGGCCGCATGAGCTCCACGATGTCGCCGTCCTCGGTGGGTCGGCAGCGCCGGAAGATGCTGCTGCGCCGCTCCTCGAGCTCGAGCTCGTCGCCGCTGTCAACGAACTGGCGCTTGCTGTCGCGGCGGAAGAGGTGACGCATTCTGCTACGCGGGACTCGACTTGCGTAGTGCTTGGAGAATTGGGCAATGAGCTCAAGTGCAGGAGGTGCAGGAAGTGCACACGAGGGGTGCGTCATCATCATCGCATGTAGCAGTGCAGCAATCATTCCACGTGTCTGGTGGGGTGATTACGCCCGAGTCTGAGGACGATCTGGGTACATTGATATCCAGCCTTCCAATATGACACTGGAGAGGATTGGACCCAAATACATGTGTACCCCCCCCCCCTTATCCCAATTGGGGGGGGGGTACGTCGTCGTATAAGTCGGTGTCCCAGGGGCCTTGGCGGTGCATCTCCTTTTGTCACATTGGCCGCATCCTGACTCCAGATTTGGGTGGTGACGAGTGAGGGAAGTTTGTTTTTGTTTTGTTGTGTGCCGGGCGACCGTGAAGTGAGATGTTCCCGTAAACACGCTTAGAGTCGCTGTCTTCCCTTCAGCTGAGGCGATTTGCTTGGACCAAAATGCCGTCAACACAAGTTTTGAAGCCTGTCTTGCTTTTGACGCTGGACACTTGGACTGTTGGAGGACAGCAGACCTCAATTGTTGCTGTGCGAGCTCGCTAACCACTGTGTGTCACCCGTTGACCCTGGAGTCCACAAGGGTCAATAGTGGACAACAGAGCTCCTACAATATGCAAACCTTCACTTTCAACCGACAGGTTCCGGTGCTCGTTCTCGGCAGTCCTATCCTGAGAAAACATGGCTTCACTTCCGTAAACAGTCTACATGCAACAACGACACGCAGAGCACACGCCGAAATGACAAGCCCCAACCCCCCACGCAGTTTGTACACGATCATTGCAATTGGTATGGTACTACAGCAAGGCTCCATTTCTCACTCGCTCCTGCTGCAAGGGAAGAAAAAAAAATATTGCCCAACAATCTGCTCTTCCGCCGCCTACGCCTCGAGCGACACGAAGAGCTTCCCGGCCATGGACTTGAGGTCGCTGAGCGAGTTCTTGACGTTCGACTGCAGCGACCTGGCTGGGCGAGCCTCACCTCCCCGTCCATTCCACAGCCTGGCCAACCACTCCTCGAGCGGCGTGAAGTCGAACACCTTCTCCATCTCCTCTCTCTTCTCCTTGGACACATTGAGGCACTGCAGGTCGGAGACCACCTCCCAGTCGCCCCCTCCGCTGGTTGACGTGGCGTCCGAAACCAGGAGCCAATTGGCCTCAATGTCTTCTTTACTGCTCTGTTGGCAGCATCTTTGCGTGCACTTGGGGAGTTCCGGCGACACCCCACGCGCCTTCAGATCAGCGTAGTAGGCGTCCCATTTCTCGGTAGAAAAGTCAAAGCACTCGGCAAATGCCTTCAACTTGCCGTACGAGCTCCAGGGAACCGACACACGACCAGACATGACCATTCCCGCAATCTCCGAAGCAGTGGCGTCCCCCGAGTACATGTACAGGAAATCTGCCAGACTCACGTGCACCACGGCGACTTCCGGCAGAAATGGGTCCTGCGGGTGCAACGTCGTGTTCTCCACCTCCAGCCCTGAAAAAAACCAATAATTTAAAAAAAAAGTGATGACAACATTCTTCGTCTACAACGTGAAAAAAAATATCACGAATACCTCGACGCATGTCAATCGTCCGCATGCACGCGATGTTGTCCTTGTCGTCCGCAGAGGCGCGGAACATGAACGTCACCTAAATAAGAAAGAAAAAAAATAAAGAACGTGTTGGTTTAGGACAGGCCTAAATAAGAGCCTAAAGTTTAGAGAGCGGGGCGCACCGCGCCGCGGAACTCGGCGCCCGGCAGCCTGGCGAAGCGCAGGAAGTCCATGAGCTCGTTCAGCTTGGCCAGCAGGCCCTCGCACACGGCCGCCATGACCTCCGTGCAATGGGGACGCGTCGTCTCCTCCACTCTTTTTTACAGTCCCGTTTAAGTGAGACGGCAGTTAAATCTGAGAATAACATTTCCAGGTTTTGACCAATGGGAGGAGAGGAGTCAGAAAAGAGTCAGCACCAAGTTGAAGCATATATTTGGGGCTGTAACTAACTTAGACGGGCACGGTATCCATAACTGGTTCTTATGTATTAAGTTTTTAGACGCTTTAGTCGCTTTTAGATGTCGAGGAAGTATCTGGCCATGTCGTCGTCGGCTGCTCTTCGGGCTGCGCTGGTGGTCTCGATGCACTCGTCGTGGAGCGCTGTGACCTCTCTGGATAAATTGTGGTGCGACCCATGGTACTTGATAAGGCAGTTGGGAGGGATGGAGGTCACCAGGTCTTGTACTGGTGACAGGCAGTCGGAAGCTCGGCAGAAGATGAGCAGGTCCTTGGCGGCGAACTGCAACACGTCGAAGAGCGAGGAAACGCGCGTTTGCACGCCGATCTCGGCGGTGGCGCAAGTGCTGAACAACGCGCCATTGTCCAGCGTGGCAATGATGGGCTCGCTCACGCTGGAGTCGCAAAGTTCCTGGGCGGGAACTGTGGCGATGAAAGCGAGAGAAAGCGTGGTGGCAACGCGCATGGCCGATTCGGTGTGCTGTATCCCCCTAGGGGTGAATCGGACGTTACGACTTGCGGTCGAACAGGAAAATGTAAAGTGCGTTGAAGGGGTGTAGACAAGTGGGGGCACACTTGCCCGTAAGTTACTGTGTGGCCGGAACCGACACTGGTAATGTGCTGATTTGAGTCCGCGTGCACCGGGAACCCGACTTGAACTGCATAACATTCTGTCAGCACCGTAGTGCTGTTGATGCTTCTCGTCATCTTCAATGCCTCCAATACCCTGTCGAGCTTAAGCTGTGTCATTTCGTCAGTTAGCGAGATCTTTGCCACCAATATCGCCATTAAATTTAAAACTGCTGGAGGATTCTTGCCGAAGAAGGCTTTGATACAATTATGAAATTACATACCCCTACATTGCTCAGTTGGTAATTTTGTAGATGGCCAGTTTATCGCGATTGAGCAGGTAAGTATGCTGCTGCACGTTGGGTGCCTACAACCTATCGCTCGAGGACTTTACCACCCTCGCATCAGCCACTGGCGATGTAACAGCATACTTAGTATGCGACACTGCATGACACTTTTGGACGCTGTGGGAGTCCGGTAGATAGTTTTCACGCTCACAATGTGAGTGCGGCAATTGTCTGGTGAAAACGATTAATCAATCGCGTTATGATTGTCTAAACTTCTCAATAAACAGACACTGTAAAAACAATAAATCTAAAATACGACGGCGAATATTCACTAGCCGTCGGGATGGAGAAGATAAGTGCCCTTAATATCACTACAGCTAGATGGCACGTCCAGTGCATGATTTCTTACGGCCTTAAGAAAAATAACGTCAAAAGGAATCCAGGTCGATGCTTAAAGAAGGGTCAAAGCACCTCGGGATTCCCTCGCAACCCCCGACATGCACTACAACAATAGTCACCGCCCTTTTCATAGGATAGCCTGATCAAGAGCGTAGAACGATTGACTGCTCTTATCATTTGTCTTCAACCAGTATCTGACGCCGCTGAATGCGAGGAGGTAGACCATATCCCAGGCCAGCCAGAAGAGTCTAGCTGGGCTGGTGTTGGACACTGCGTATGAATTCCACCGGATGATTGGCTTAATCATCCGTCATTTTATTGAATGCGCGGGGATGCTGACGCCAGGACATCATTGTGACGTCCCGCTTGCACTACCAATGCAATGAACGCAGGCGTTTGGCGCCCATGTAGTGTGCTGATGAATAAAATGTTTGCTGTCACCGACAATATGAAGTGGTCCCGACTTCCGTCACACACACTCCTTCAAACCCCGAGCGAAAGAGCAAAACAAAACTGTGGCCCACCACCTTGCAGGCATTGGCTCGACGAGGCATATCAGTATTCGCTCCGAGAGCGAAACGCTGCGCCACAAAAAGCTTTTTCAAGTTTTCACGAAATTTCCCGTCATTATATTTGCCTTGAACTAACCGTGGTACATTGGATAAGATTAATTTAGCAAAACATGGTTATAATTTCACTTTTCGCCAAATGCTTCTATGCTTCTAAAGTCCATTCTTAGGATTGATGAAGTCGCACAAAACTAAAAAAATGACACTCGTTTGAAGTGTAAGCTCGATCACACTCAGTCCAGCCACCCAAATGACGAAGCCAGTGCTGCACGTAAAAGGCAGCCTCTGGCGATCATGGGCATCACGCCTTACCCAAATTCCGCACAAGTTAGTGGTAAATTGGAAGGACAATAAGATCAGCCATCGCAGTGAGTACTCCGTGGAGCGACTGCTGGCATTTCGTGACTATTATCGACGCACTTCAACCACTCGAGTGATTCTCGTGTGCGCGCTGACCCCCGTTCCAGCATTGCTAGTAGCAACTGCGATTGATTGTATCCCTTTAAATCCCCCTTCAGCTGGATGGCGATCAAACTACGCTGTCTGGATTCGACAGCTTGTGGCTATGTTTTTTGAAACTTTGGGGGTAGTGTTGCAAGTAAGAGAGGTTATCACGACGGGGACGATCTCAAATGCTGGGGCTATCACTATTGCGCTGGGCACCGCAACTACTAGTGTAGCGGTAACTATCGCGGTGGCTGCGACCTGGAGGTTCCCCATCCCATTTGGTTACGTACTTTTGCTGAACGTGTATGTGTTGCTTTTCTCAATTTTCATGATTCTTGCCATCGGACCTCGTGTTTTAGCGAGTTCACATCTCCTGCGACAACAAATTAAGGCCCAGCTGTTTATCGTAGCGAACCAAGGCATTGTTGCGGTGTGCTACCCAATTTTTAATGCGATTTTCAATCACCTTTCAGGCAGGGAATAGGCTGTTTTCATCTTTGTGATGCCACTGATCAAATTTTTGACGAAGCAGAATATCGCCAATACTGCAAAGAATTCACACGAGTACTTAGGGCCCATGGTCGTATTTTCTGTGGATTTGTTTAATGTGTACTATGTCGCGATCTGCATGCAGACTGCAAAATCGCTGGCTACGACATTGATAATTTTAACAACAGACAGTTTGCTCGTTGTCATGGCTCTGCGTGGAATCTACCGTCGCGCGAGTCTTCTTCAAGTGGAAAGGGGACCGAGTGGAAGACCCGAGGGCTATCTTCAGGACTTGCTAGATATCATCTTCAAATTGTTCGAAAAATCGAGACCTCTACCTAACAAGAAAAGACAAATTCGTCTTCTCGCGCCTTTCCCCTTGCCAATTTCAGACGAAAGCTGTGCGTTCTTGAAAACACTGTCGAAAACTAGAAGATTCTCCAGTAAAATACTTGTAATTCGTCGAATCTCTGTAGTTACCGATCCTGTTTCGCATCTCGGAGAGATACAGACCAAAATGCCTTCAACAATGACTACAATATCGGTTAAACAGAAAAGCCAATCTCCTAGTGTACACCCTGAGCTTAACTCCATGATATTACAGGCAAGTGGCAGAAAAATCGCAAGTTCCGACAACCGGAAAGCATCCACTGTAAATGAATGTATCGTTCTTGACGCATTACAGACACTATTTCACTCCGAATATATTATTCTGGCCGAGTATATCGAGTTGATGATTCCAATGCTGTACACGTTATACTTAGCGGTACTATTTCACCTCCCTGTGGCGCGCTACTACCCAAATACGGTTTATATGACAATTCACGACCTTAGAATGGTGACAGCGAATATCTTGGCTTATGCGGCGATCGAATTGGTATCATTCAGCGCTCTTCTCAGCCTGTTGTGGCGCAAGTTTGGGTTCTCACCTTTGTACCAGCTAGCGTTCGTATTGGAAACGCAGATTTTAGCCTTGCAAGGTTATCTTTTTATGTGGACCATTACTATTTTACACCTGACTCTGGAACATTATGGTACGGAGAGAACGACTATCTCAAGTGGGGTGTACCTAACCTTTTTGACTTCTCATTGCAATTGCAGGTGTCGACTTCAACATACAAATCACATAATGCTACTGAATTTCATTTTTTCTGTAGGATCTGACGCTCTTTGCAAAATAAACACACTCACCATTCTCGATACGCGTTTCATCACCCAGAGCTTCGCACAGCACTGAAAATAAAAGCGGTTGTCTGTTTGTAATTCTGCTAGTTGATGGTAGCATCGCATTGATGTTAAGGTTCCTAACCTACGGTGGCAGCACTAACGCGTTAGACCCTATCATGATTCGCACCCGTACAACATAGGCCCTGCTACGTCCATCCCGTCGACGAAACAACAAGGAGAAAATGGTTTATCGAACTTTAATTTGAAAATGAATAAGGGAATGGTTGGTGAAGACGGTTGGTGCTTGTCAAAGTGATATTGTGGGTTCTACTCAAAATTTTCGGAAGAATATAAAACGGGTCACCTACCGGTCTGGTCACCGTTCGGGTTTCATGTTCTGAAGAGTGTTATTGGTCTGGTCTTGCATTTGGGTCTTGTCGGTGGATTCATCACATTGAAGTAGGCTATTGAAGCTAGCTTAGTGATCACACTCAATTGAACAGCAGTAAAAGTCCATTAAATTTTCATCACCTGACGGTTCCCCATCGCTCGCACCCGCTGGAAACTTGGTTGGTATGAATTACCCCTATTGCTGTCCATTCATTCCAAGCATTGGACGTCCGCGCTCGCCTTCACTATCCGCACTTGTGTCGACACAAAGTTGTGGCATTCGGCGTTCGTCAATCAGCCATCACTCAACGATGGACACAGTACCACCACTCGACTCCGCGATAGCAACTCTGGGGTCGCAGTGTTCTGAGAGGCACAGAACGGTGGTCTTCATTTATGGCAACCAGTTCACACGGGCACGTATCTCAGAGAAGAAGGCGACGTACCGTTGCAGTGGGTATCGTCAAACAGGATGTAAGGCAAAAGCAGAATTCAAGCCAGAGGATGGCATTTACGTGGTAGTGAGACCTCACAAATGCCGTTTTGGCGTCGCCGAAGCAGGTACCGTGCTTGATGTCATGGAGGAGAGGAAGCAGCGAGTCGACATCCTCGTGATTACCGAGATGGCATGCACTGCTCGCAATATCTGGGACTACGTGAACCAAGAATTCTACGTTGAAGCAGCGTCGGACAAGGCTACGGTCGGTCGCGTGAGCAGGTCATTGTGCGCGTGTTTAACACTTGGAAGACTCACTTCGGTGTAAACGTGCACGACTTGGTCGAAGTACCACCACTGGCTTTGGTGCAGGCAGCAGCAGATATAGAAGCTCAGTTGGAATATGGAAGCCAACCTGAAGGCGAAGTTGATGCCGAGGCGCCAAGAGAAACTAATGAGGCAACGGCGGCGGAGTCACGACGAAACGAACTGGCAAACGATCGTATCAAGCAGGGGATGCAGAGGATGCTTGGGAGCGACAGAGTGAGAAGCTTGTGGAGTTGCGACGTAGGCGACGACGCAATAAGGCTGGACATTACGTGTTGAAATATGAGTTGCAGCCCGTTAGGCCCACACCGGGAGCACCGAACGGCGATAAGCGGTGGGTCTCCATTACTGAGTATGACGAATTGTTCGAGCACGATAGAGTCGTGGAAGACTCTGGGTTTGAAGAAGGCGTGTAGTGGATCAGAATGGTATCACGCGTATTCAGAGGTGGGCAGTGAGGAATCGAGAGATCACCGGATGAGCAATGACGAAGGGCGTGTCAGTAGTGTTAGTCAAAGCACAGAGGCAGACGAGGGAAATCGACAGCTAGAGGCCCAGGTTGAAGTACCGTGTCGACGTGTGACGAAGGGTAGTACGCTGAGGGTGTGCGAGTCGAGAGCTTTGATGAGGAGTCGCACGCAAGCGGAGGGACGAAGCTACCAGGCTGAGAGTAAGGGACCGCAGCAGTGGGTCTCAGTTGAGAATTCGCGGGCTTGGGCACAAGTCGAGTGTCCGGAGCACGTGAGAGGGGCCAGAAGTTGAGGAGGCCTTCCGCGGCGGCGGCTAGGGGAGAGTCGTGGCCGAGGGACTGAGAGAGTACTGAGGAACTGACGGACTGAGAGAGTACTGAAGAACAGACGAGTTGAGGCTGAAGGAGGCTGAGACTGGTACGAGCAGAGGTTGAGAAAATAAATAGGGCAGCACTGCCCGGCTACTTTGCGGTGGTCCACAGGTTGTTGAGTTATCCGTGGTACGCGGGACGAACTACTGGGCGTCCAACCGTACGTAGCACTAGAGCGTACGCACCCGCCGGCAGGCAGGCGACACGAGACCTGTTACAATAGTGATAAATGCTTGTCGTTGGTCGTCTAAGCAGTTGACAGCGGGTAGATCGACGTTAGTGGCGAAATGTGGTGATGACGGGGATCACCAGTTGCTTTAGGTTTGTATGCATATACGTACATGTTCAGTGTTGCTATGAAGTTTTCCCCGTTTTTTCTAACCGAGCAATAACAACATGTTTTTCACCTTTCTGTCTTTGCTGTTGGTCTGGTCTCGTTATTGGTCTCGAAATATGGCAAGACCAAAACCGAGACCGGACCGGTAGGTGACCCGTTGTTTAATTGCTAACCAATTTTTCAGGACCGTTTGTTGAATCGATCAAGCTCAATCGCGCGACCAATCGATCCACTTCCAAAACGCATACGATGTGCAACATGATAGGTTTTGGTTTCCGCCGTCAGACTGCCGTGAGGTCACCAGCACAGGCATCTCAAGAGCGCATCCGAGCTTCCCCGTATTCTGAGCGACGCCGCAGCTCAGTGGCAACTGAAGTTTATCAGCCAGTGACCTCCAATATCTATCGACTGGTCGTACAGCTGATTGTGGCGGAGCGGGATCAGCGAAATTGCTGACGCGATCCAGGCTCGCACACAGGTGGCCCAGACTACCGACTACGGAGGGGTACCCCGATCGTCCGTGGGGGCACTGAGGGTCTTCTCACCTGGTGTACCCGTCGGCCGGCGCTGGTTTCACTCTTCCGGTGATCTGCGGGAAGATGTTGGGTTGGTCTGGTCGGGGCCGTGTGGTCGGCACTTGGGATTGGGGGGGGGCAGCCGCCCGGGAATTCTTCAGTCGGCTCTCGATAGGTCTTGAATAGAGTCGTCCGCTGGGGGGGGGGTCTTTGGGTGTGTTTATCCCTTGCCTTTTCGTGTCGCTTATCACCTGCTCTTGGAGGGGTCTTCTTGGATTTCTTGGTTGATCGCAGTCCCTGTCCAAGCAATCCAGGGGTCGGGCGGTGGTCCTTGGACGTCTTAGCGGTCCTTAAATCTCGGGGGTCAATATACGTTCCCTCTCGGAAATAAGAAGCCACTGAGATGCCCAAGGAAAACCTAGTTGATTGTCTTACTAGAAGGCAAAAGTAGAAGTCTAACCAAAACCACCCAACACTATCTGCCTATCCCTCTTGCGCATCCCTGATTTATCCCGCCGCACTGGCTCAGGAACTGCCCGTTGGACTAGATCCTGAGATCATGGGTGTACCATATCCATGGCACCGAATGTGCCGGTATGATAGTACCTGTGCCTGACGCCGAAATACTCGGGGTTGACTAAACGATTGCACCATATCGATTTAGATCTGGATAACATGTCGACCTAGATCTCGAACCTGATCGCTCTTGATCTGGTCCTGGACCGTCACTAATCCAAGGTCGGTCACCCTCGATCTAAATGTCGCCCACCTTTGAGTCTCAATATCCATCTCAGTTAGATCGGTATGCGCATGTGTCGATCAGACCGGCGACTGTACTATCTTCTCGGTGCCTAACAATACCCGGATACTTAGCTCCACCCGTAACTTTGTCTTGATTGGGAACGTTCCACGAACTTGGTCTGCACCCATCGCCGATCGCCTCCCATCACTCGATCTCGTCGCCACATATCAATCTGATCACAGAACTGGCAATCCCGCTATGCCACAGCCGCCCCCTGCACTCTGGGAGGCTGCACAACAGCCATCGCCGAGCGCACACTTCGAGATCGGCACGCCGGAAGCCACCCACTCATTCCTTCGCCCAGAGAACCTCTCTTCCCCTCGCTCCAGCCATACGTCGCCCCCTAGCTCGCGTCCATCAAGCCCCAACACGACCTCGACTACAGCGTCGCCTTTGCGTATCCATCCGTCAAGGGGTTTCGTGGCCCCTGTCGTCGATCTAGCTCCGGTCGGTGCGGAGCCGAACAGTCTTCGCTCGACTCTGGGAATCGTGTCTACCGCTCTGGAGCGTACAGAGGCGTATGACACGCTGCGCGCCGACCATGCTGCTCTGCAACAGGCATATCTAGCTTCGACACATCGAGTGGAGGCGTTGGAAGCTGGGTTGCGAGGGACCGCAGAGGCTGCGGCGCCTTTTGTTCGTTTCTGCCAGCAGCGCTATGACATTCTGCGGAACACACTGGCCACCACGCGGATCCGCCTCGCAGATTGCCAAAACGCTTTGGCAGAGCGTTTAGACAATGCAAGAGAGGTCAGCGATGCGCGGGAGCGCCTCGCCTTCCAGCAGAGGGCCCACGAGGATGCTGTCCGGGACTTCCACGACAAGATCGATCAATTTGAACGTCAAGTAGCCGCCCTCAAGTCCTCCACTGCTGCTGCATCTCCCCATTCTTCGCGATCTTTCCAACTTCTCGAGGCAGAAGTGTCCAAGGCTCGGGCGGATCGGGAAGCAATCGCCGTCGAGCTCCAGCAGTCCCGTGACACTAACCGCGCATTGAAAGTGTCCCAACAGGCATGGGAAAGCTCGGTTTCTACGCTTCGTCGCCAAGTCGACGCACTCGAGCGCCTAGCCGTCGGACTTCGCGACGAGCGGGATCGTCAACGCGACCAGCTCCAGGCTCGACTGCGGCGAACAGAAGCAGCCCGAGACCAGCTCCGTGACAAGGTGGATCGCCTGACAACGCAGTTGTCCACGGCAACTGATGAGATGTACCGTGCAGTCGCCAGTCACAATCAGGTTGCGACGGAGCTCCGCTCGGCCCCTCGTACTTGCCTCCCTTTCCACGTACTAGCCCCACTGACGTACGTGTTTTGTCATAGGATTACACACCAACAACGCACGTAACGTCATTGCGCGGCTTGAGCAGCGCGTCAATGACTTACAAGTAGATCACGCGGAACTGAAACGTCTCCAGGCCGCCAATAGTGCCCTCGCTGTGAACGTAGCCACCGCAAGGACTGCCCAAGCAACGTCGGAAACAGAACAGGCCAGCCTCGCCCGCGAACTGAACCAGATCCACGGGCAGATCACGGGACTGGTCAACCTGGTTCAGCCACGGCCATCCTCGCCCCCACCTGGCCCGTCACTTTCACGGAATCGTCGTCGATTGCGTTCTCGTTCATCCAGCGGCAGCCCCGCGCGACCGTGACAGCGTGCCCGCACTTCATCATCTGTGAGGGGTTCATCTGGGACCCGCAACGCTCCCCCCGCTCAAACTGGGCCACGTCGCCGTTCGGCTAGTCGCCCACAAAGGGGGGTCGCGGCGCCGGGAGACTCACAGCAACCCCGCTGGGCAGGGGCCGTCACACACTTCCCCACCGCCGCCTAATGCTACTCCGGGATCGGCCAGTTCTGCCCCCCCCATCCGGACACTCCACGGGCTCTGGCGGGCCAAGCAATCCTTCTGCAGAGAGCAGTGAATATAAGGTTCTCGCAGTCCTGGCACGGACCCGGTCCGCTCAGAGACGGGGCGGTCGCGCCGATTCCCGAGGAAGCACCCCCAGCCTTCCCATCGCTGTCGGCGACTCCGCTAACTCCGCAGAGTCCGACTCTGCCGATCAAGCAGAATTGCTGGGACCAGCAAGCGTGCCGGCCTCCACGCCAGCGATCCCTACTCCCACGAACGGTCGGAGCCGGGCGCGCGCGGCGCAAGGCCGTGATCCATCTGAGGGCAACCCTGACGGCGAGCAAATCACGGGCGGAGAGCAGAATGACTCTGGAGCTGGCCATAACCAGTTACTCTCAGATGCCGCTCTGGCCTCTCTGCCGGTCACCCACATTCCCTGGGATCGATGGCTGCCTGGATACCGAGCCCGACGGCAGTATCAAGCCTCCGATGTCGCGCCTTGGCCGCTGCCAGACGTGCTGGCGTGTTCGGTGTTGGAGATGACAGTGGATGCATTGTTCCGCTGATTCAGCTGCCCACTAGGGTGGTTATATCCTTGGCGCTCACAAACCTCGACGCCGTCACAAACGACTTGGTTGGATTCTCTTGTTACCGAGGGTAACCTTACCGCTCTGCTCAACCGGCAGCCATGGGAAGCGTTGAACAGCCCGATCGTCCCCATGTCGTTTGACATGGTGGGCGAGTTCGAGGCTCTCGTGACCGCGTACATCGCTTTCGAGGACGAGCACCGCCAGGCGTACTGGGAGTCTACCCACGCCACCCCTATTTCGCCTGCCATGCGTGAGGCCACCCCTGCACTTGCTCAGTATTATACTGCTCGAAAGCAGCGACGGTCTCGAGCTGGTTCCCGTTGGAAATCCTTCCTTCGACATATTTTGCGGGGCATGTTGGCGGGACACTGGGACATTGACATTTTGCTTGATCCCTTTTTCCTTCACTCCCCACAGGCGGGCAAGCGTGCTACTTGGTACCCCGGGGCGGATGCCAATATGCCCCCTGGTGATCTAATTGAAGCCTTGCGTATAGTTGATATCGCATAACCCTGGCGCAACCATTACCGAGATCTTATTCCGGATCACCCCGCTCACCAGATTAACCGCTTTGGTGGCAAGTTTCGTCCGATCGTCAGCACGACCTAAGCCCTCCTTCGGCCGCCGATATTAACCAAGCCTCCATATCCTTCTTGACTTTTTCTAAGCTCCTTGTGTTTGGATCAGACGGCATAAACCCCAGATCTCTCACTAACTCACATAGATCCTTTCCACCCAACAAGCGGCCATCCCGCCTGCTTTTCAAACCGTTCCCCTCTCACGACGACCGTTCCGACGTGAGACTAAACTCCTCCTCCTCTTCGCGTGACTGCATTATTTGGAACCGATTACGATTGGCTATCTTGCGCTCAAATTTTTGAAGTAACGACCCACAATTCAAATCAGCCTCATCCACCCATGGTGGTTCCGGGTAGGCCTTCCAATAGACCAGGAACTCGCGGTGCACACGGCCGTATCTCGTACGTCTACCTGATCTAACGTTCACAATTCGGTCTACTTCGAACTCATCCTCGGCCAGCGTCGCTTCCCAGCTGTCTTCCGCCAGCAATGCCTCATCGAGATCGAGGCGATCTGCCTCAGACGATACGAGTTCCACTCGTGGGCGATCAGGGAAATGCTTGACCGGCTTCAACTTGGGCACGTGCACGATTGGGAATAGGCGATATTCCACCCCCGCGACCTTGATCCTTGCGGCGTAATCCCCTACCATCTCCGAGATTCGGAAAGGCCCGTGCCACATATGGGCAAGCTTCCTGGCGTAGCCTTCTTCGACGCGATTCAAATAGAGCCATACTTGTACGCCAGCCTCAATGCCGTGCGGGATGACTTGCTCGTTATGCTGGTCTGCCCGCTCGCGTATGGCTTCACGTAGCCGCCCCCTCACTTGCTCGCGCGCACGTTGATAGTGAGCTTGTACATGAGACCGCCACCTCCGCGGGCTCCGGTCTCGCCGGCGAGTGCTGGCCAAGGGTAGCGATGCCTCCAACGTCGTCCGGGGAACCCTACCGTGAGTTAAGTAGAACGGTGTGCACCCCGGACGCGGTCTTGGGCGGTTTTGAGGGCGAACGTAAGTCGCTCTGTATACTCGTCCCAATCCCGCCGATTCACATCTGCGACATACATCTTCACCGAGCGTGTTCGAGTCTGCACCATCCGTTATGCCGTCCCATTGGCTTGTGGGCGGTACGCCATAGTAGCTCTCTGCCTCTGTCCCACTATCCGGTTGAAGGTCCGGAAAAGTCAGCCATAAACCCGGGTTCACGATCGTACCTGATAGCCTCACTCGCGCTGAAGCGTCGGAACACACATTCTTCGTCATTCTCCGCTGTCGTCTGAGCAGTCAGAGAAGCGCTCGCTTTTGCGATCACATACCCGGTGAACAACCCGACCCAGATTAGCAGCTCCGTGTTCTCCTTGAACAACTTCGGCAACGACGGGATGTGCTCAATGATCACGATCTGAAAAGGGTACGTTGGCTGCAGATTCCCCGGTGACGGGCCTCTGATAACCGGCCGCCCCTTTCCAGCCTCACAGTCAATGCATTCTCCCACGTAGCGCTGAACACTGCGATAGAGGCCTCGCCCGTGGAAATGCGCTCTGATCAGCTGATAGGTACGCCCGATCCCTTGATGTCCTCCCTCCAAGCTCGTATGATAATGCTGTAGGAAGTCTTGATGCAGGGTCTCAGGCACAACCAGTCGCGCAATCAGATCGCGATCCCCATTGGACTGGACTGTCGCCGGGCAATAAAACAGAAGCCCGTCGTCGTCCACTTCATAATCGGACGCGATCTTGGAGCAGGCTTTCGCTTCTTCCGAGGTCAGATCGGCCAGATCGCCTCGCAGGTAAGTGTTCAAATCAACGATCCACTTTTCCTCGTTCTGAGCTTGGGCGATACGCTCACCCCTCATTTGCTGCACCACTGCTTCCTGTAGCGTCTCTGGTTGTAGGCGTCGCCTCCGAGCCGATCTTGTTATAGCGGTCACTCGGGCGATCTGATCGGTGACCTTCGGTTTCAGCAGTTCATCTAGCCGATTCAGCGTAACCAAGTCTTGGCGATCTTCATCCGAGGTAATGTGCGTCCCTTCTTCCTTCTGCAGTGCTGTGCTGGCTAACCGATCTGCGCTTTGATTCCACTCCCGCTTCATATGCAGGAACTCATGTTGAGGCCACGATCTCAGCTGATCAAGCGCCTTCTGCCGCAACAACTGCAGGGCGGGTGCCTTGCAGTCGATCTCGCCTCGCATTTGTCGGATCACTAGATTGGATTCACCACAAACGATCAAGCATCCCCGGTCCAATTTCACCAGCAAGTCGAAACACAGCAATAAGCAAGGGTACTCGGCCTCGTTGACCGCCTGGTCAGGTGCATATTCGGACCCGGCTGCCAGTACCACCCATCCTGGAAGTTTCCAAACGATTACTCCATAGGCACCACCGCCGCGTTTGACGTGCGCTCATCCGTCGAAGCTAACGACCAGTAACCTCTTGTCCAATTCAACCGACGGAGGTGGCATCGACACGGTCTGGCGCGACTGTTTCTTGGGAGCGATGGCGGTCAACACCTCATCCTCTTCTTCGCGAGGAGTGATACTCGCTGTGATCGTCCCCAATATCTCACCTTCGCCTTTTTCACATCGTCGGATCTCTAGCGTCCAGCTGGAGAGCAGAGCGGCCCATCGACCAAGGCAACCTTTGAAGCCTCAGGAATGTATCAACCGTGCCAACGTCGAATACCGAGTCAGCGCCTTGATCGACCTCGTTACCAGATGAGTGTAGCAGACGTCCAGTATCCGAAGAAGCGCCTAGACCTCCTTGTCGACGATCCCGTAATTGATCTCGTTCGACTTCAGCGTGCGGCTGGTAAACATGACCGGCCAATACACGCCGTCGTGTTCCTGCATCAGCAAAACGGAGATCGCCCATTTACTCGCATAGACCACGACCACCGGCGCCCGATCTGGATCAAAGTGTCGCAAGCTCGGGGTGGACGTTATCTTAGCTTTCAACATGGTGAACGCGATCATCGCTCTCTCTCTTCGACCATCGTCAAGCACTGTCGAGCTACCGTCCCCAATTAGTTGTGCATCGGGGGCGGGTATGATATCCCCTTTGACGCGGATCTCGTGGAAGCCGGCCTCGCGCAACTCGTACAGCACCGCGGCATAGATCGGGAAGTCCTCAATGAAGCGACTGTAATAGTTCAAGCTCCCCAAGAAGGACTACATCGACCGCAGCGTGAGTGGGAATGGCAGATTGGCCAGCGCCTCCAATCCTTCGGATGCGCTTCCTCGCCTTCGACGGATACTCGGTGCCCCAAGTAATCGACTTTGCGGAGGCCCCAGAAACTTTTCACGACGCTGATTGACAAGTTCCATCGGTCGCAGGCTTCCATCAGCTTCTCGACTTTCTGACAGAGAACGTCCCAGTCGGAGGCGATGACCAAGATATCGTCGATGTAAGAACGCCTGCCCAAGACCGATGGCATCTGGTCCATTTCTGGCGCGCCATCCTTGAACACGTCGATAGGCAAAGCAGAAGCCGAGTTGGTGCTGATCTTGAGGTGTCCATACAGAGCATTATCCACCAGGCACTGGTAAATCTGCGGCGCCTTTTTCAAGCCAAAGGGCATACGAAGCCACTCGAACAGGCCGGAAGGAGTGATGACCGCCGAGATTTCACGTGCTCTTGGTGTCATCGTTACCACCCAAAAACCACTGACCATGTCCAGGGAGCAATAACACAGCACCTTTCCAAGTCCTCGAGCAAGTCGTTGATCAGGGGCATGGATTATACCATCAGGCGTGTCAAGTTGTTGACTAGCCGATAGTCGATGCAGACCCTGATGTCTACCCCGTTCTTCTTGATGATGATCACGATCGGGAATGCCGAAGGATAGGTCGACGGTTGGATGATCTTCACGGAAAACAAGCCTTTGATCAGTTGCGAAAGCTTCTCTCGAAACTGGGGCGCTACAGGTCGCACCCGCTGGACCGCTGGCGCTGCTCCTCCTGCGTCGATGCCACAGACTGAACCTAGGGTAGCTGGTCGAAGTGCGTTTCCTTTGCCGATCAAGAGATGCTTACGTCGCCAAATGATCTGGCGCAGCCGATCTATCTCCTCCGGTGTGTTGAAATCTGGATCCCCTGCTTGGATGTCTTCGATCGTGACTTCATCCGTCGTACTGACCATTTCTGGCAGCAAAGCCATGTGCTGTTCGACGGCTTCGGCGAACAAGCTTCCTCCTCCGCGGCAACAGATCTGCTCCTCCTCGGCGACCTCGCTCTTCAGCGCGACAGGCGGCTCTGGTGCGGCAAGGGTCGGATCACGCGTCGGAGCCGTGTCGATCAGATGAACAGACTGGGTAAACGGGATCGCGGGTTCACTTGGTATCTCGGTCGGAAGCCCTGCATTCATGTAATACGGCGGTTCTTCCTTGACGGTCTCTTGTTTTTTTCGGTCGACAGGATATCCCGCTTCGCTATCGCTGACACCACCGATTTCTGGTCGGGCACAGGCCGCCTCGCGATCTTCGTCGGTGGCAAGTACTACGGATGCTCTACTATCGGGCCTGCGGGTTGCTCGACGTCCACCAGACCTTCCTGCAGATCGGTTATCACCATGAAAGCGAAGTTCTGCCATTCCAAGTATCGACACGACCCAACCGAAACGAATCCCTGAAGACGCGGAACCGCGTCAGGAGCAAGCCAGATTCCCAACTTGACGTCCCGTTGAAGCACTACCTTCGCTCCGCTCACATTGGTCAGTCGCAAGTATCTCAATCGGCCAAGACCCTTGACAACCGTCGGCACCCACGCAGGGCCCCGAGTCACCCACAACTGGAGTTCGGCGACGGACCCGATCGGATCGGGACTTCGATCGCTTCTGCCAAGGTGATCAAGACGGAATTCGCACTGTACAACTGACGTCGTCCGGACAATTGGATCTTCACCTCATCGGGGAGACACAGCGATCCGTCGGCAGATCGAGACGGATCCCGGCGGGAACCATAAAGTCTATGCCAAGAATCGCGGTCTACCTTGACTGCACGCCCACCCAAGCGTTGAAGTAATACACGAGCGATCCAGCTAACGTGACCTTGATCCTGGTACGTCTGATAGCTGTGTACATACTCTCTCCGATCCCGATGCACTCTTGTTTCTGACTTTCATCTATGTGACATCCTTCCTTACGAGCAAAGGCGGTGTCGATGATCGGAACTTCGGCTCCAGAATCAAGGAGCAGTCTGGTTTTCTCATTATTGATCTTGCCCACTGCTTTGGCATGTTTGAACCACTTCCCGGGTGCGTGATACTTCTAGTAACCACGCGACTCCCCTGGCAATAGATCCAGTTGCATCATCATCTCAGGTCGCGAGAACTCGTCGGTCCGTCTCAAGCCGGCTACTACAGAGGTGGGTTTCCGTTCACATGTATTGTCGATCGCATCTGTAGGCGTATTAACCTTCTGACCCGGTCGAGTTTCAATGTATGCAAAGACGCAGAGCTCAGAACGTTCGGCTCGTACCAGATTCAAACCTGGCGAGCGTCTTAATTTAACACCCTCTCTGCGTTGCCAGGTAACATTCCAGCATGCTTGATGGGGTTGAACTACTGACGGATCCTGTTGTAGAACTCCTCCATCTGACACTTGCCCATGTCATGCAATTCACCACTGGCGCGACAGACGAACAAACAGTGGTCGAACGGTGGCCGTTGCGACCACACTTCTGGCATGTCAGTATCTTCCAGCATCCCAGGTCGTTGGGCTTCGTGGATCCACAGTGGCTGCATCGCTTCGTGGCTCATGTAGGAGCTTGGCGATCTGCCGGCCGTTCCATATCCTGCCGACTTGGTGGGCATTCGATGATGCCTTGGACGCGTTGGCTACCGCAACGTAGACATGACGTACACGATCTTCTGTCTCCGATCCGCTGCTTTCCTGCTCCGCCTCGCTGCTGTCTTCCATCTTCCGGATTGCTCGCACTGCGCGCGCGTTCTTCGACGGAGTCGGTTTGGGCGTCGCAGGTGCTTTTTGATGAAACTTACTTGATTCCATCGCAGCTCTGCCCTGTCGAGATTTAGCTCGTTGACGCGCACGCAGGGTGTCTTCCAGCACATCAGCATCATACAACCGCAGTAGTGCTAGCTGGCCCACCAACTCGCGACCATCCAGGGTTTAGATGAAGTGTTCGACGTGTTCACGGCAGGCCGCGGCTGATCCATCCTTGATCGTCAGCTTCGTGCGCATGCCAGCGACATTCAGGCGGTGGAGGTGCTCGTTTCGCCCAAAGCGGCAGTGCCTACCAGGGGCGCCAGCTTGTTGAATAGGTTTTGCGTGGATCCTTCGATCGTCTTCAGCTCCTGATCGAATAATTCGTGGGCGTCGAAGGCTCTTGGAGCATACCCCGCTTCCTTCAGCAGGTACAACATGGTTTTGCGCGTCCAGCTTGTTGTTCATCGTCGGCGGAATAGTCACCGGGCCAATAAGAGCGCTTCCGATCAACTTGGGCCTGACGATCTTCATCACCGGGTCTTTCTTCATGAATGCCGCCAGATCGTTCAGGTAGAACACGTCTTCGAGCTGATCTTCGGGGTGACGGGAGTCGTCCATATTGCGGTCATATCCGCGTCCGTGCCTGTCGTGGCGGTCCCATCGATACCCGTTCCGCGGGGCCTATGTACGCCGCTCATCACGACTGTGAGAGCGGTCACGACCTCGGGAGAGGTACGGAGAGGTCTCTCTAGTCGCACCCTGCTCCTCCGACTTGAGGATGTCGTTGATGATATCATCCAGCTCATGGATGGCCTTCACGCGGAGATGACACAAACGTCTTTCGAGACCTAGGTCACCACATGTTTCGAGGAATCGGTTCACGTGTTCCTTGGAATCGCGTCCTCCCTTCTCAAATTGGACTCCGGCGTTGCGGGCGTAACCGTTTAGTTGATTCAAATAGTCGTACACATGCTCGCTACTCTCGCACTTACCGAGTCTTCGCTGACTGGCGGAATTATGAGCAATAGTACTTAAAGAACGCATCACTAAGTAGCTTCCACTGACGTTTCTTCTTGCGAGGCAATTGTCAGTACCAGTGCAGGGGTCGTCTCTAAGACTCAAGTCGAAGGCCGTGCAACTCATTCGGAGGGGTGCGTGTCCCTTTCATCTCATAGCCGAACGTACGTAGCCATTGCATCGAGTTTTCACTCTTGTTGCGTAAGCCTGACAAGACTTTAATCTGAGCGAGCGGTCTGCGAGTCGCAAGCTCAAGCCTCAGAGTAGAGTTCAGCCGTTCCATCTCGCTGACCTCCATCACTTGGCGAGACAGCTCGTCACTTGGATTCTCGTACTCAGCGTCTTCCTTGCGGTTATAGTCATCTTCACCGCTCTCGTCGTCCGAGGAGTCGTCGCGAGGCACAAAAAGTCGGCGCGACCGCCCCGACGACGCTCTCGCACCGCCCCTCCGAGCATTAGAGGCTTATGCATCACGTACAAGCCGTTCAGTTCTTTTGGACGACCGAGGGGCCACCATGTGTGAGTCTTGGAAATACAGTGTCCCCTCCGTTTTCACCCCAAACACCCCGTCATCATAACTTACTTTTCCATTTCCACTCTTCTCGGGCGTTTGGGGTAACGGGATCTGCGAGGGGTCTGCATCCATCTTCGGTCGAGCTGTGGGAGGTGTCTTTCACCCAATGTCAGACGTCCCAAAGCTGAGACGAGCTTCCTCTTCCATCACATTAGTTTTTTACCCGCGACTGCTGGGGGTCGGTCTCGGAGGGCTTCCTCAGACGGATTCGTCGTAGGTTCGAGCCCCATCGCTCTGAGCAGTGACACTGTGTCCTCAGCCACCTCCACTGTTGACGTAGTGTTCCCGTGCCACGCTAGTTTGCGACTCACCTCCACCCAGAGGGCTGGACGCACTGCCTTAGGCAGAACGGTCGGATCCAATCACTTGACTCCATCATTTGATCCAAGATCCGACCGATCACTCGGTTTGCCGCGGGCGTGCTGCTGTTCACGGGTGGACGGTTGCCAGGGAGCTTTTTGATGACCGTTTCACCCGTTGTTTTCTTGTCCAAGACCTCGTTCTGACTTCCGGATTCATTACGCGCGGGCTCTGGCTTGGCCACTTCATCAAATTCACCAGCGAAATTTTGGTGATGGGGTGTGGAGCTCCGCTGCGTCTTGACGACACCCTAGCCTCGTCTGAGACGTCCCGATCATCAGTAAAAACGTACTCATCCGCCTCCGAGTCCTCGTATTCGTTCACTTCTTCATCCTTGGCTTCAGAAATTCTTCCTGCCGACTCATCGAAACTCACCGACCTTTCGGAGATAGATGAAAGGCGTCCTCCGCTCCCAGTTTGGGTGGTTGAACCTCCTTCCATCTCGATTCGTCCCGAGTTCATCGGCGTGGCTGGTACCGCTGAGGATCCATTAGCCATTTTCGTTTTTCTTCTTGTTTTCTTGTTTCTTTCCTTCTTCTTCTCCAAAGCTCGTTAGGGTAGCATCTACATCGACCACATAACACACAATAGGTCACACCAGTCCCGGATCGCAGCATCAGTTGTCGGGTAGAATCACAACGAAAGTTCCCCGATCCGTATAGGAACGAGTCCTACCAACAACACTCTTCCTGCCCCGAAAGGTTGGTTGAGCTTTGTTGGGATAAAACCTGAAGACCAGATCCGATCCCTTACACCGGGCTGGACGATGCCTCTGTGCACTGTCGGTTAGATAGGTGTGCCCTCAAATGTGCACCACGAATCACGAGCGAGGGCTCGGATGCACTTAGGTTCGCGTTTTCACGCTATCCCACTGGGGTCCTCAGAACGGAAGGGTACTGCGTCAGGCAAGCTCTTGTACAGGGAGGCCAAATGAAACCCTCGGCGAAAGTCCATGTACGCTGGGGGGAGGGTCTGTCTCGCACCCAGCAACCAAACTCAGAGGCTTCTCTCTGCCGCAACACTTCGTCACTTCTCTCTCTTGGCCTTACCAGGATAAACTCTCGGTCAATGTACTTCGCGTTCACTGGCAGCCATTAACCCACCGAGGCCGAGTGTAACCAGACCCTTCCGCTAAGCTAGCTAGGCTTACCGTGGACGGACTGGACCCTTTTGCCTTGGGGGGGGGGGCGGAATACTGCTCTGGTTTAGTAATTAGGGGTTCTGTAGCCCCACATGTATCTTCACTGGGTCGTGGGGCACTTGGCGGGACTTCTTCCGGGTGGCCGGCGGTCTGGGCACCATGTACGCGACTTCACTGGGGTGGCTGAGCTCCGGGTACGCGAGTTCAATGTGCGTTCAGGGCCTAGGCGAGGCGGGACACCATACACAATACGTTCGTGCAGGCGTTTTCGACGGCCTCAGTGTGTCAACCCGCTTAAGGACGGGGGCGGCCTGGACGGGTCGACTGCGTTCAGGGTTTCTCATCGGAACGCAGTCTTCCAGGCCTGAAGGGCCCATCCTAGGCCTGAGCGCACTTCGCTCCGCGGAACACAGCCGAATTCCAGCTCAGATCTTGTCGCACGGTGTACAGCCGGGTCCGGGTTCAGTTTCGACCAATCAGAATGGCGGATTCAGGCGGGTCAGTAGACAGGTGATGACCGGTTGAGGTAAAACCTCGTTCAGTCTCGTCACATTACACGGATGCGTTCGAGCTCGTCACCGAGGACAATGTCGCGCACACTCAGTTTCCCGTTCGAGAGCTCACTATGATGCTCGTTCGGATGATGTACTGGGGCAAGCTCGATCAGCCACCCTGGTCCAAGTATGTGCCAAGCTGGTACTACAAGAAGGCCGAATCCCATCTCGAGAAATTGGATGCCCCACCCGAACGATGGCCCGCAATCAAGAAGCTCCGCTTGGATGAGTCCGCGGACATGATGGAAGCTCTTTATTCCGAGGCGGGTGGCGACGAAGATGACGAGACTCAAGACACGACGTATCGGGCAAAGGTCGCTGTTGGCTCCCCGGGTCAGCGCACGACTCCACCCCGAGAGGCGAAGCGTCGCCGAAGCTCGATCTCGTCGGTCTCGAGTTCGTCAGCTGCTGTGCAGCCCGAAGCACCCTCCACTCCCCCGGCTAAGCGCTCCCATCCGGTTCAAGACCGGAAACTCTCCGCCCTGGCTCGGAAGGACTTTTCTGAGTTGACTCCCACCGAGCTTCGGGAGGTTGAGTCCCCAGGGTCATGTCGTGGCGCCACATTGGCATTCTGGTCAAGTTTCCCCCTGGAACTACGAACACTGTCGAGCAAACTACAGGCTTCCCGGACTATACGCCCAACTTGATGAAGGTGTCTGAGGTGGAGGCGATCCGAGCGCGCTGGAAACCTGCTTTGTTCAAGGTGGTTGGCGAGCGGCTCCCTAGGACGTCATGTTCGATGGGCGCTCGAAATACTTGCTCTTGCACAAGCGAGAGGACCTGAGCCCAAGCGCCCGAGCTGGCCTCGAGGAAATCGTGGAGTTCATGCGCGAGAACCACCGGGCCTTTTGGCTATTCTGCCATTGGTTCTTCATTCGCTACAACCGGGATGACTATTCGAACGAGCTCCATCTCGATCGCAAGAAGGAGTGCAACGTAGTCAAGAAAAAGTATAAGAGACTGCTGAACGAGAAGGTGAACCGGGGTTTGCCTGAGTCGGTACTCGAGGAGCCTGGAGTGTGGACCTTCCCTGTCAAGTGCTGCTTCTGGACTTGGATGGGCGAGTCAAACCTGAATGACCAGGGGCAGCCTTTCACTATAATGAACCAGCTCGAGCTTATCGACCGGGCGGAGCCGGCCCGGATACAGTGGAACTCGTGCACCTCGGACGAGCAGCGCGTCGCGCATCTTCCTCCCCGGCTCAAGCAACAACTCCTGCCCGCGGCCGAGCGCCGTCGTCACCTGATCGCCCCCAGTTTCGCCTGAGTTCTTTAAGTTTGTCCAAGTGGTCAAAGTCTAGGAGTTAACTCGGTATGCCTGTTTTCAGCTTAGTAAGAATAACCCCATAATCAAATCGACCTCTTGAGTCTTTCTTTTCGTCACTCGGGTTCCCAGCCTCATCACTTCCTCAAGAATTCCCTTCATCAACTTCAACATCAACCTCATTACCATCATCGTATCAGAACAAATCATCGACCCACAACCTCACTTCGAGACACTCTCACTCCCGGCAGCTTGGGCTCAGTCCCCATAGCTCAGATTCACTATAGGACAATCAAAATCTGAACAATATCACAACAAAATCACAAATCCACAATCACAAGGGCCCCAAAAGTCGTCATTCGGGGTGGCTATAGACTCGGGTGATCGTCTCCCGCTTGCATAGCCTGAAACGTGCCGAGCCCTCGCCCCTTCGTTGAACTCGTACAACAACCCGCCGCAACTCAGTTGGGTTACGGGGATCCACTCTGGGTCGTCGTAGCTTCTCCACGTTACCAAGTATTCCCGGGTGCGCTTGGAAGTACATGGCCGTTTGACCCATCTCAAATCTAGGATCTTTTCACCTTCGTATTCATCATTCGAGATGTCCGGTTCCCAGCTGTCCTCAGGCAGCAATGCCGCGTCGAAATCGTCATCATCATCCAAGTCGAGTTCCACTCTTTGGGAAGATCGCTCTCGGCTTGAGGCGGCTTTCGTATACCCAGGGATCTACTCGACAATCCGAGTTCTCAACCTTAAGGCGCACTCGAAAACATATTGAATACCCTCTATCCGGAATGGCCCATGCCACAAGTGAGGTAGTTTTCGCTTAACCCGGGCTGGACTTTCGGGTTAAATAACCACACAGCGTCCCCTTTTTCGAAACCCGATTTGAGCCTTTCGGAAAATTCGCGCCACTTTCGAGCTTGCTCTTCCGAGTGGGCACGCTTAGCCTTCTTTTGTACATCTCGAGCGCACGCCAGAGCGTAGCCGTAGTCTCGTTGAAATTTGTGTCGCCACTCATAGGTGGTTCTTTCGGACAGGCTGGAGGGCTTGGGTCCCAGCATGGCTGTGACTGTTCCTTGAGCGTCCCACCCGTGAACCAGGTAGAACGGGGTGTCCAGGCGTGTAGTGTCGAAAGATGTGTTCAGGGCGAACATCAGCTTTTCGGCGTGTTCGTCCCAATCCGACTCATCAGCTTCAGCGATATATGCCTTGACACTCCGAATAACAGTCTGGACCGAACGCTCCTGCTGTTCGTTCGCCTGGGGACGATACGCCAACGTGACACGCTGCTTGCTTCCAAGTAACTCCCTGAATCTTGTAAAAACTTCGGACATGAAACGGGGATCCTGGTCGTGCCGAATCATGGCTGATGCCCCGAACCTGCGGAAGATCTGTTCCTCGTACGCTTCTGCGACATCCTGGGCGGTCGTGGAGGACATTGGCTTGCACATGACATAGTCCGAGAAGGAATCCTGAAACAGCAGCAAAAACGTATTTCCTCGGGCTGATTCCGGCATGTGGGTCACGAAATCCATCGAGACAACCTCGAAAGGTCGCCTCGGCTCGATATTTCCAGGTGACGGATCTGGGTTCGGAGGCTACTGTGTGGGAGCGGGTACTGTTACCACATACGTGCGGCGAGCATTGCTATGCCACTACAGCGACTTCATGAAGTGGCCGCCTTTGCGTGAACGAGATGTTTCTTCTTCATACCATCGTGAGCGATACGGTCTACCTGGAGTGATTGGCATGGTGGACGGCACGCACATTTGCTTCGATCAAAAGATAAAATAAAAAAATAAAATAAATTCTGTACCATGGTGTACCCCATACAATTGAACCTAATAAGCCACACGTCGATGGTGCTCTCCATTTTAATTGAAAATCTCGTTATTCGATCAATGTGCAAGTTGTATGCAACGCGGACACGAAGCTTATAATGGTATATACGGGATAACCTGGATCATGTGCAAACTCGACGGTGTTTGCTATGTCGCCGATCCTGCAACAACTCTCCAGATACTTTGTTGGTGGTCAATATCTGCTTGGGAGATATTCAGTATTGATATAAGTTAAGCCCCCATACAAAAAACGCAGCATTAAGACCCGAGAATAAAAAGTTTAACGAGATTCTCTGTAGCGCTCGTTATGTGGTGGAAAACGCGATAGGGAGGTGACCTCGTTGCGCGCGAAAAGCGATCGCGTTGCGCGCGAAAGCGACCTTTCGGCATGGGGAGATATCTGTCGAACCGCCAGTTCCCAACGACGGCTGGTTTGGGTGTGATTTCTCGGGGACGATTTTTGACAAGAGATCAGACCAAAAAGACGGCGAAAAAACTGAGAACTGAAACCCCCTAATATAAATGTCAAGTACTTCTCGTCCATGATATTATTATAGCAAAAATATCAGTCAAAATTCCTACGATCCCATACAAAGACGTAAATACTGGCTACGAAGCAACGGCAATCTTCAATGTCTGCAGAATTGGTCAGTTTGCTATCTTGGGGCTCTCGGTACTTACTATTTGATTTGCCTAACACTACATGTATAACTCTTGCGAATTTCGACGAGCGAATGTGTGTCCTCACTGGCACTGGTGTTGCTGTTGGTTACACGATTAAGATAGCACCGCCACTGGAAGAGCTCCAAATAGTTCTCACACTTCAAACAGGGGGTCTTCATCATGCCGGAAATGGCGGCTGCTGAGTCCGATCGGCAGCAGGCGCGACCTCGGTTCTTCACGCCACGCGAAGTCGCAAGTCATAACTTGGCTAAGGTGGGGACGAAACAATCTTGAATATTAGCTAGACTTTGATTTTACAGTTTGGGTGATAGGACTGCTGGGTCTCTCTCAACCACCGCGTCCTGGATCTTTCACCTCTCATCGAGGATAACCCAGGTAGGAGCGTGCTAATAGCATAAAGCTCTCGTTTTTCTTCTCGGGTGGCGAGGACTTTACGCGTCTTTGTGGTGCAGGGGCTCTAGTTCAGCCGCTTGTACTTCACGCTGGAGAGGACATTTCGCACTGGTTCGACTCAGAGACCGAGGATGTAGGTGGATCAAATCCCACGAGCATCACATCGTGCTTCTGACTTGCGGTGCATGCACCTTTTCCAGGTAAAATACCACGTCGATCCGGAACGCAACCTGTCGGTGCCCTTCACGCCCTGTGGACGTTTTCTTCATGTACCACCTCCGGACCCCACGGCTCAATGGAGGACGGCAGATCTCTTACCGTGGTGGCGTGACCCTCAATACGTCGTCGGGCGCCTCACGAAAAAGACTCGTTGGCTCGAGGTCGTCAATGTGCTCACGCAGCAACGCCACTCGCTAGAAGTTTGCAGCGAGGAGACGCTGACCGAAATCCAGGCACGCTATCTGCGCCTAAATGCCCACGCTGGTAGCTACACGTGGAAGCACCTGGAAGATGACGAGTTTGTGCCTCTACACATGCAACGCACGCTGGACGAAAACGGCATTCCGGACGAATCGCCGATCTTCGAGCGCTTCGACATGGACGAGCAGCAGTTCAAGCCTACACTGCACATTTACTTTGACGACGACCTGACCATTATGTAAATGGGCAATAGCTGCAGTCACTAACTCTCGACGAGCCAATACACACCTTGATCCACGACTCCAAGAGTCGCTAACGCGGCTTTTTAAGCTTTGCCACGCGAGACCTCTTCATCCTGAATGCAATGATAACTCGGGTCGTGCCTTCAATTACAGGATCCTGTGGTTCAGCAGGCTTTGAGTCGCCGGGTGGCGCAAGCCGAGTGAGGCCACCTGAAGATGTTCTACGACAGGCTCGTGCCACTAGGTAGAACCGTCATGATTCCTTGTGGTGTTTGCTTGATTGTGACTCTTTTGGTTGGCGTCGTTCCTGTTTTGCAGCATTTCAGGAGTTCTGGGCCAGATCGGTAACTTTTGAAGCTGTCCATCTTCACGTGCATGGTTTAATCGTGAGCTGGTCTTTCGCTTGGTTCTCTGTAGCTAGTGTGGCTTCTTACGCTTTGGAAATTCTTCAAGAGCTCAAGGATGAGACTACAGAGACCCAGGATCGGATGGCGAAGCTGCACGAGCGAGTAGATGTTCTAGCACAAGTTGTTGATGGTCAGCTTCATCAGAATGAGACGGGGACATCTGAATCCAACCTGCTGCACTTGCTGCCATCCCAAGAAGAAAGCGACCGTGTGCTTTGCGTCCAGACGATCAGTTCGTCGTCAGTCCCTGAAAACAGCATCTCGGGTCGCCCTGCTGCTGTAGTCGAAGCTTACACACGGTGTGAAAGCGTCCCGCCACTTGAGCTGGTACGTAGCGGAAGCATCGAGTTACGCATGGCCGTTGGCTGACATTGCTCTCGTTCATTAGTTAGATAGCTTTTACGAACCAGAGCAGCAGGGTGGGAATGGGAACCAGGCCGACGACCACACCCCAAGCTCTGTTCTGCATGCAACATCGATTTCGCGAAAGAAGTACAGCAATCCGGGGTTCTTCATGGAGGAATGGCTGAAAAACGAGGAGGGGCGCCAACAACGAGCTTTAGAGATCAAGGAAGAGCGTCGTCGCGAACGACGCGACGCGCACAACCTCCGTGCTGACCCGCAGAAGCATAGTACTAGCACTGAAGATGCAAAAAGCTCGTCAAGTACCGACGACGCTGAGCAGAAACTCAAGTTCCTCAAGATTCGGTCGTGGCGTGAGATTTATGGGACTGGCGAAGGAAAAGAATTGATGAAGCAGCAGCAGGCAGGTCGCAGTCCTAGCTTGCGGGATCTACGCCGGAGGGCGCATCAGAGCCTCGCTTCGATTGCGCAGAGCCCAACGCGTGCTGAGGAGCGACAGCATTATGTGAGTCCTCCCCCGCCTCTGCCGCCTCCTCCACTGGAAAACATCAACAGTGAGCCCGGTCACACTCGTCACCAATCGCTCACCCATGAGCAGTTTGCCATGATTGCTCCGGCCGACCCCCCATCGATCCCGACGAGCTTGGGCGGCGCCTTCATGCAGGAAATGAACGACGACGAAATCGCGATGGAAATGCAGCTGGAAGACGACTTCAGCAACGGAATTCCGCCCCCGCCCCCTCCTGCGTCCGACGGAGCCCCCGAGGAGTTCACTGACCACGGGCTGTCGTACTACTACGACCCAGCAGCGACACACAACCTAACACCTCCACCGCCTCCCCCTCCTCCCCCTCCTCCTCCTGAGCTCGACGAGCAGAGCAGGTCCGACGCGTACTACGACGCGTACGAAGAAGACGGCGACGAAGCTCCGCCGCCTCCGCCCCCTCCTCCACCGGCCGAGTTGGAGACGGTGGACCCGCCATCTCCAGACTCGGCCGCGCCCCGCCCGTCAACTCTCCTGGAGGAAATCCAACTGGGCGCCGCCCTCCGCCGCGCCGCCGACCGCGAGCCGCGACCTCGGAGTCCGCAGGCGGCGCTGCTGCAGCAGATCCTGCAGAAGCAGAGCCGCCACTTGCGCCCCGTGGAGACGCGCGCGCGCCCGCCGCTGCAGCCGCGCGCGCCGTTCGCCGACTCCATCGCGCGCATCCTCGAGCGCCGCGCCGTGATCGCCTACGACTCGGACAGCTCCAGCGCCGGCAGCGATGACGACGACTGGTAGGCAGACCCGCTGCAACTTCAACATCCACCTTCGCGCAACAGCAACCACAGCATCCACCTTCGCGCAACAATACATCTCTTCTCGCCACAACACCGACCTTCGCACAACAACGGATCCCCCCCCGCCACCTTCGCGCCACCTCCCCCTCCCCGCCGCGATCCTTCCGACGGCCAGCCGAGGGCGCGCCCAGTCCGCGACCCGTCGAGCGGTGGCCCAAATGCAGCAGCCGCCCACGCCCCCCGCGCCGCCCGCGGACAAGCCGCGCGACGGCATCCCGTACTTAGGCTCGCGCATCTCGCTCGTGTCCAAGACGGACATCCGCTACGAGGGGTTTCTCTTCAACATCGACACGCGCCAGAGCACCGTCGCGCTGCAGAGCGTGCGGTCGTTCGGCACCGAGGGCCGCCGCCCCGCGCACGAGCACGTGCCGCCCTCGCCGCACGTGCTGCAGTACGCCACCTTCAAGGCGGCCGAGATCAAGGACCTGCACGTGTGCGAGGCCGCCCCCGCGCCGCCGCCGCAGCCGCCGCTGCCCGCGGGCCCGCCGCCCCCCGCGCCGCCCACCCCCAAGCCCACGCTGCTCACGCCCGGCTCGGTGCAGCAGCAGCAGACGCAGCAGCAGCAGACGCAGACGCAGCCCAAGGAGCAGCAGCAGCAGCAGCAGCCGCCGCGGCGCGGGAACGGCGGCGGCCGGACCATCCCCGGCATGGGCGGCCACTTGCTGAAGCGCAAGGAGCGGCGCGCGCCCGGCGGCGCCGAGGCCGCCGGCGCGAGGCCCGACGCCGCGTCCACGGAGTTCGACTTCGCCGAGCGCCTCACCGCCTTCGACAAGCAGCAGGAGTTCTCCAAGCTGCAGGAGGCCAAGCAGGAGCCCACGGGCAGCTACCAGAAGGCGTCCTTCTTCGACACCATCTCGTGCGACGCGCTGGACCGCCTCGAGGGCCAGCGGTCCCGCATGAGCGGCGCCGAGGAGCGCAAGCTCAACACGGAGACGTTCGGCGCCGTGGGGCTCAACAACCGCCGCAACTTCCGGGGCCGCGGCCGCGGGCGGCGCGGAGGCTCCCGCAGCGGCAACTGGAGCGGCGGCAACGGAGGCGGCGGCCGCGCTCGCAACAACAGCAGCAACGGATTCCCCAGACCGCAGGCTGCGGCTCCTTGAGCACCGTGTAGACAGAATTTTCGGCCGACGCGAGCGCCACGACTCGGATAGGATAAAGGCTGCAGGCGACGATCGCGCCCAACTAATGGACCTTTGAAGCTACAACGCTGTGTGTGGTGGGCGTGGAATGACCGGTGCGTTTGTTGTTGACAGGGAGCAGGAGACGTGAACCGCGTCCGGTGCAGAGGGAATCGACAGCAAGTACGTCTTTGATTCAAATGCAAGTTGATAAAGTGCTCGTGCTCGTGCTCAACTCGTGTCTTGATGATCAAATGCAGAACGCAACCAAAGCGACGGACATCTCGTCGGCGCACAACTTCGTCGGTGAGCACGTTGTCCGGGCCCAACTCAAGCGCATTTGACGGCCTCCTTCAGCTCCGCGTAGAACTGGCGGGAGTTCATCTCCACGTCGCCCTGGCACAGTGGCAGACAAGAGTCAGCTCAGCACCCACGACAACCAACTTGCTCCAGCTCATCGCTCATGCACGTACCCAAGCCTCCATGTCCTGCTGAATGCATGCCACGAGCTGATCGACGCGCTGCTCAGCATCCTCGTCCAGGTTGGACACGTGCGCGGTAGAGATATCGTGGCGGGCGATGTCCGCCTGCTTGACGAACCACAGCTCCACCTCGTGCGCGCTCACCGTCGGGGCTCCGTTCGAGACCAGCTCGAAGGGGGGCGGTCCGGCATACAGCGAGTAGCGGAACTTGATGTAGCAATTGCGCTGGATGTCCTCCACGATCTCGGTGAAGTTCGAGCTCACCAGCTAGCAGCACACGCAGGCCACGACCGTAAGACAACACACCCAGCAGTAGCAGCAGCAGCAGCAGCAGTCACGGAGTGTGCGACGAACCGACTGCAGGCGGTCCTCAATGCACAGCTCGAGGTTGTCGTAGTGGAACCTGGCGATGTCGGTCAAGCACTGCTTGGCCATGGGGTCCATGGCCGGGTCGATGATGCTCAGCGCCTTGGCCTTGAGCTTCTTCACGTAGTCCTTCCACTCGTCGAGGCCCACGGAGTCGTCGCCGTCCTCGTCCAGCACGTTGAACGGAGGCAGCGTCCGCAGCTTGGGGTGGATGCCGTCGTCCTCGCCGTCCGCTTGGGCGAGCGCGCGCCACGGGAAGTCGTGGGGCGTGTCGCTCTCGGAGTCGCGGCGTCCGAACTGCGCCGGCACCTGGTTGAGCGCCAGCGGCGTGGCGCGCACGCCGTGAGCAGCGCCGATGTCGCCCCACCACGGCACCGACTGCACCGCCGCCACGGACAGCAGCGACCCGACCACCGCCAACTTGACTCCGCCCATGCTCCTCTCGCTCGCCGCTCCAGAATGAAGATGAAGGAAGCCCTCGCGGCAGCAGCTCGCGGCCCAGGGCCGGCAGCAGATCAGCAGATCGGCCTGGACGGTCGCGCGGGCTCCGCCGCTCGTTCGCGGATACGAGCGGCGTGCGGTCTCCGTGCCGCTTCACCTGCGGATCGCAGCCCGGCGGCGCAATGGACGGCCACGCACACGCACACGCCACCGGCGCGGCGCGGTCGACCGCACCGCAGCCTTGCAGCGACCTCCTCGGCGCGACGACGAGCCGCAACGCGCTGGAGCTCGACACCAGCACGCGCCGAACGTTTCCAGCCCGTGGACGTCTGCGCGCGACGAAACCCCCCCGCCGCGCATGGCCTCGAGCAGCTTCAACGTCGCGCCGGGCGGGACACGGTGACCCCATTCGCGCTTGGACCGGCGAGGCCGCAGCACGATGGGCGCGTGGCTGTCGCTCCCAGCGCGGGAGCCGCCGCCTCGAGAGCAGACGCGCGCGTCGCCGGAGCTGCGGCCCGTGGCCGTCAAGATGCGGCCGCTGCTGGCGCGCGCCGACGCGAACGGGGCAGTCGAGCCGCGCGTTCGCGTCGTCGACGCCGAGCTGGCTCAGATCTTCCGCGCGATGGTGAGCGGCGACGCACGACGCGCGCTCAAGCCCCAGCGGCAGTAGAAGCGCCGGCGGAGGGTGGCGACGCCGCGGAACGAACGAACGTGGAGTGGTGGTGGTGGTATATGTACGGGCTCAGCTAATGCACGATCTCGAAGTGGTACGGTCTCAGGATGAAGAGGTTGAAGGGGGGGGTAGAGTACTGTCGGGCGCGTTAGCCGCCCATGGGCGTGACGTTGGAGCACTGGCACGGCGACACCTTGCGGCCGTTGAGCTTCTGCGTGTCGCGCGCGTTGGGGCTCGGCAGGAACTGGCGGTAGCGCTCGAGCTGCTCGGCGGACGCCTCCAGCATGTCGCTCACGACGACCCACTCGACGCCCTCCGAGTAGGGCGGCGTGGTGAGCGAACCCTTGTAGCGGAAGAGCTTGCCGTCCAGCAGCGCGCCGAGCTCGGCGCCGCCCGCGACTTTGCCCAGCGCGACGTGGTCGTGCTTGCCCGGCTGCAGCGTCGAGATCTCGTGCCAGAACTGCGCCAGGAAGGCGCTCTCGCTGCCCTCCGTGAAGAAGACGCCCACGACGGCCAGCGCGCCGTCGTCGGCTTGGTGCACCACGTGCAGCTCCATGGCGCGCGCCTGGCCGTTCACCGTGTGCTCGCCTGCCGTTAACAACGAATGCAACGCAGACATGATGCCCCCGTTAGTGCTACATGACTCGATACGAGCTGCTTTCGGCTGGCCGTACTCGGGGCGTGGAAGTGGAACTGCACCGTGTAGTACTTCTTGCCCTCGAGCAGCAGGTAGTTCTGCTCGCGGTCGCTCCAGGTCACCTGGAAGTTCTCGCCGCCGTGCACGAGCTGCATCTCGGCCGACGCCGAGCCGAGCGACAGCGACGTGTCGCTCGAGCTCAGCGGCTCGACGTGCTCCGCCGGGTCCTCCACGATGTCAATGGGGGACTGCGACAGCATGGACGGCGGCTCCGCCTTCTTGGCGCCGGAGCTCGCCGGCTTGTGGTGCAGCACTTTGGAGAGGGACGAGCTCACCGACACTTTGGACATGGAGGCGCCCATGGCGACTGGGCACAGCGAAGCGGAGGAGAGGAGAGGGCGAATGCGACCCGCCGTGACCGGCAGCGAGTGAAACGGGGAATGGCGTCGAGCTGCGACGCCGTGGCGAGGCTCGAAACCGGATCGGAGCCTGTGGCCGAGCTCCGGGGGCTTTGAGGCCCGTGCCGTGCCGTGCCGTGCCAGCCCCAGGCTCGGCACTCATAGCGACGGCAAGTGTAGCGCGTGTTTCTTTGCGGCGAGGCACCGCGCGGCTTGAAGCTGGCTCGCCCTTGCAGACTTGCAGAGACCTGCCGGAGATGCTCATGGACTCGCTCGTTGCCGTTGTCCGCTGGCCCGGACGCGCATCATTTTCCTCCCACGTCGGCCCTGCCTACGTTCAGGTGTCGCAGCGATCGGTCGATTGCTGGGCGCGTTGATGCTCCGGCGGAGGTGCTGACGCTTTGGGTGGGGGCAGCGCGGGGAGGAGGTGGCCGGCTCCGCTGGACGGGATGGCAAAAAATCTGCTTCGGAAGCGGCGCACTTGGCTGCGTTGGATCTTGGCGAGGCGCTCACCATGTTAAACAGCGAGAGAACCAACAGCCTCCCAAGAGAACCAGCAGCGGCGGCGCGTGGCGTCGCGGATCTGTTGGTTCTCTTGGCGGCAGGTCGCGGCAAGTCCATAGAACCAACAGCAGCAGCACGCCAGAGAACCAACAGCCTCGGCTGCATGCCGTCTTCTACATGCATCTACATGAATGGAGAGATGTTGTGTACTGTATGTGCATGCAGTCGCGCGGCTGGATGGCCTTGGGGACGGAGGTGGTGGTCACGCTACGGTACTGTACATGACTCAGGTATCAATTGCAGACGGCTGCGCATCTCGCGGCTGCCTTGGCCATGGCCGAGGCTTGCACAGCGCCCGTCCGTGCATGGCCGCAGGTGCGGCCAGTGACGCGGAACTCGATGACGCAGTTCCTGAGCTTGCGCATGCGCCACGGACTCGAGGCGAGCGTAAGCTGCTTGGGGAGGAAGCGGCGATGTCGCTCGCTTCGCTTCGTTGCCGCGGGTCTGCACGTGGCGTGGCGAGCGTCCTGCACTGAGGTCGTTACGCGCGGCGATTAGCGAGAGCGTTAGTCGAAACGCCCGGCGCAGAGCTTCAGCCGCGGGCATCCGCGAGCTTCGGCGGTGTTCGGCGCCATGACTTGGCGCACACAACCAGGGCGAGGCACCGCGACTACAGCAGCGGAACTTGGGGGCGGGCTGTGACGAGGCCGTCCTTCCTCGCATCATCGCCCGCTCGGATGATGCGAGGAGGCGGCGTATGAGGCGGATAATCAACCGCTTCCTGGGAGGGTTTCGGTGCTACATGTACATGTATGTGCCGTAAAAGTGCATAGTTGCATTGATGCTTCCTTCGTTTTAACTTTCAGGACTCGGTAGGGCAGGCCATGCGTCTTTTGGGAGTTTGCATTATCGGTGTCCACGATACTTCCATGCTGTCCGATACTTTAGGATCTAGCCCCGGGCGATGAGTACATACGAAGCGTTCGGCGGCACCCCAGTCTACCCCGCGAGCTGGAAAAGCTACCGGACTCGAGTATTGATGCAGTATCAGAGTATTAGGGGGGTCAAAATTAGATTTTAGTGGTGATTTTATGCTCGAAATGACCACCATATTTTTAATGTCCGGTGGCCATAACATTTCTAGAAATGGTTCACCTGTTTATGTTGACCATTTTCGAAATAACCGACTATTTCTCGAAGAGTCGCCCTCCGCAACAGCACATTTCTCTTTAGTCTAGAATTTTCGAAGTGCGCAATGATGGTCAGGGCAAATAGTCGGCTAGTTTATATCTGACCGGGGTGATATTTTGCCGAGCACCTGGTCATTTTGGCAGCGCCGGCATGGTGATATTTTTAGTGCCATCGTCTAATTTTGACCCCCCTATTGTTTGTTCTTCGTGAGGCTGCTTACTTATCTCCTCGCCAAGTCGCTATACTACACGCTTATATGCAGCCTCTTCTCGATCCGAGCTTTTTCTTCGTTTTCGCGCTGGAATTGGGGAAAATGCCCGAAGTTGTACGATTCACAAACTTACGTCCGGACGTGTATGAACCGACTGTTCAATGTACAGTGTACATGTAGTGAAAATAATTGCAACGAAAAACAGATGGTCCGATTATTGGGCTTGCTTTGAGCCCGCTGATAGGCGAAATCGACGCCAATTGCTCTCAGCTTTTTGCACGTCTTTTGCGCGCCAAAACTTCCTTCAAACAAGAAAGTTACAAGCGAAAGTGTACGCATGGGGCATCCTCATCACCCAAAATACCCCATCTCGCAAGCACGCCACCAGGCTCCAGTCCCCCCGCATGAGCACCCGAACCTCGCCATCCAAGCCCAACCTCACTGATAAAGAGCTAAAGGATGCTGTGCACGGTTCGAAAACGGTTCAACGGACCGGAGAAACGGACCGGATGTTTCCGATTCGCAAAGAAAACGACGGCATTCGTGGTTTCGCTGCAGAGGACTCCAGACACCAAGGTAAGCGCAGAGCTCCCGTCGGGCGCAGAGCTCGACGGCAAGACCAAGTCAAGGCGCAGAGCTCGAGAGAAGAAGGAGCCAAACTTTCCAAGAACATGGCGAACCCTCCGGCGTCCATCACACGGTTCGATGAGCTCCGCGGCAACGTCGTCAGACTCGAGTGTTCACACAAGCTCCCTGAGTGAGAGTGCGACGGACCCATCTACGCTCGTTTACGAGAGGCACGATACATTCAACCCGGGCACGAGAGGCCATTCGTGATGGATGATTCAAGTCGACGCCCCGGTTGGGAGTGTGACCTCATTCACCGTCGCTACGACCCGACCGAGACCATCGCTCCGTCAGCTGAAGACATAGAGGCCGGCCTTGCCAACGTCGTCATCCCGTACAGCAGACTCACATGTCCCCACGACGATCTTTCCAGGGGATTGCGAGACCGCCCCCTCCTGTTGCTATTCCGTTTCGTGCGGTTTCGTAACTGCTTCGTCACGGCCGGTTGTGGAGCGGATCCACGCCTCTTCGTCGAGGCCCTCCAAACCGTTTTCTTGGTCGGACAGGTAGTTGGGTACCGCGCATGCGATCACCTCTCCTTCGTTACGACACCGGGGGCGCACTGCGACCCACCTCAAGCTACATGTCAATGGTAGCGATTCGACAGCCAACATCAAGTTCTCCAGCCCATGTGCTGGTCCCGGCCCAGATTGCCTGGGACTCTTTGATTTCACGCAACGAATATATTGTTGGCTGGTGCACGGGGTACCATGCAGCACCAACCCGACACGCCGCACATCGCGGTTTCGGTCCCGTTGGGCGGAGTTTGTGGTGCATTCCACTGATGATGTGGAGCTTCAGAGCCTGCTGCACGAAGCATTCGTTCCTAAATGATCCGACACTACCGTGGGCTTTGGCACATCGGTTATTCCTCTGATTGCTGAATTTGGCCGCGTCATTTCAGTCACCCCGCTTGAGTATGCACGGACATACATCGGGCCTTCCAGATCGACTGCGCGAGTGGATGAAGCTACGGATTATGACTCGGATACCCCACCTGATGTCCTCGCGGTCGGGATGTCCCAAGGGCGCCCTCTCCCCAGTGACCTACCTCGCGTGGTGTGTCTCGAGACACCGCCACGTCTCACGCTTCCTGTACCCGAAAACTGGATCACGTCTCGGGGATCGTACCCGGACAGCGGTCCTCAGCCAGCAGCCACTGCACCCACTGTTGCATCACGGCTGCAACGGGACGAAGTGCCTACAGGGGTGACGACCAATACCGCCCCTGCAGCGTTTTCGACATCGGTCGCCGCTGGCACTACGGCACCCGTGATTTCGGACGCGGTCTTAGCAACTCTGATGTCCCTTGCTCAGTCAACCCAGCAGATGCTAGCGACTACCCAGCAGATGCTAGCGACTACCCAGCAGCTCCATCGTGAGCAACGTGACCTCGATCAGGCATCGATTGCGAGCCTCGATCGCAAGGCTTAATTAAAACAGCACCTACAATTACAAAAGGAAAGGATAGCTACTGACACCGCAGAGGTCTCAGCGAACATGGAGGACAGCCCTCCTTCCAGTCCCAGCCGTCATATTCCCCGTCGCCCCGGCATGCGCGGCTACCGTCAGCACGCTCGACACACTCGTAGCCGCAGCCCTGCAAGACACCACAACCGAAGCCCTCGCGATCGTAGCAGAGGCCGCGACCGAATTCGACCCAACCGTGCGCACGGGCCGACCGCACGCCAGGATGCGCACAGAGCGCCGTTGCCTCATTATTCGCAACCGACACGAGTCTGACCACTATGACTTCAACATTCGGCCGCAGCCGGGACTCGATTATCATGCACGGTCCGATTACCGTGACAGTCCACAGGGACGTGGTGGATACCAGGACCAAAGGTTCGACCTCCGAGCGATGGACGCTACTCGACTATCCCGTCACGACAATGACGCTTCCCCACGACAACGAGACGACTGGGACGCATCTTCGCGTCATGATGAGTGGTATGCACGTATTAAGTTCCAGCACAATCAGTTCTCTCGCGATCGCGACAACCTTCAGTGGCGCGATTCCGACATGCTTCAGCATACCATCTCGGAGTTGATGGCCGGCGCCACACGCTTTCGACCTCCTGAAGCGGAGCTTCAGTTCATCAAATTGCCAATGTTGGACCACGACCAAATGGTACGTTCAACGAATCTAACATTCAATCATTTTGGAACTTGTCCCTGTTGGACCGCGTTTCGGAAATCCAGCACCGCGAGAATCTCCGGAACCGATATCACCTTATGTTGCAGGGTAACCGATCCATGGCACACTGTACCAGTCTCGAGGTACCCGAACCGGTTAACCCGAACCGGTCCAATACGACCACACGTTGATTAGACGAGTAGGTTGATTGGACGCACATTGGTGAGTGATGGTTGATTAGATGCACTACATGATAGGATGCACGGC